>JAUNZO010004205.1:0-12464 GCA_031894775.1 Chloris gayana
AGCCGCATAAGAGTGTGTTTGGCACAGCTTATTGAGCTGCTTATTGGAAGTGCTTATGTAATAAACAGTTTGAAGTGTCAAACGATAAAATAGCAAAGTGCTTATGAGGTATAAGCACCTTTAAGCACTTTGTCATTTTGTACTACACATAAGCACTTTAGGCAAAGCAACAAAACGTAGCTTATAGTGCTTATGTGTGAGAATAAGCATAAGCAGTTTTGCCAAACGGATTGATTGCTTATGCTACATAAGCACTATAAGTAGTTTTGATAGAATAAGGCACTCGTTTGTTTCAGTTTATTTGAGGTCAGATTATTTAATCTAGATCAAATAATCTAGGTGGGTAAACAAACAGACCAGACTTATTTGATGAGATTAAATAATCTAGATGCTAGATTATCATAATTCAATAAGCACCTCAAGAGGTGTTTATTTTCAGTTTATTTGACAAAAGACCCACTACCCTTATATAATTGAAAGAAATTACTCACCTTGCCATTAAGTGGACCCCACCTACCTCACGCATGCCACCACCGGCAACTATAGTAGCGCAAGGATATTATTGTCTTCTCGCACCTATAAACAATAATCTAGTAAAATAATCTGGATAAACAAACACTCCCTTTAGATTATATAATCTAGATTATTTAATCTAACTTATATAATCTAGTACCAATAATCCAGATTATATAATCTACTTGGGAAACAAACAGGACCTAAGCACTATAAACAGTATAAGCACTATAAGCATTATAAGCATTTTGTGCATAAGTCGTGCCAAACACACCCTAACTATTGTTATCAAGTCTTACGGATCATGAGGCCCTTCCTAGTGGATATTTCGTGGTTTCCAAGGAGTGTCACGTCACTTAAACGAAACACACTACTCCATTGTATTTCACCATGGTATTTAATTGTTTCACTGTGATTAATTAAAATTCCATATGAAACGAAATACTTCCTCTCAATACTTCCTTTCAATTTAGATCAAACTAGTTTACTGAAGATGGAACCTTAACAATAACTTATATAGGACTGATATAATTCTCTAATTCTAAAAAACATGTATATCCTAAGACCAGTCTCAGTCCAGTTTCATTTGGTATTAATGAGGTGACATATCAGCATTTTTGATGATATGGCAAAAATATTAATAGGAGAGAGAGCGACTTGGTTTCATCCGGATGAAACCATCTTGGCGGCGTTTCCAAAACAATGAAACGCAGATGAAACTCGATTGAGGCAATTTGGTTTCATCTCCGACCCAGAATCGCGATCCCGTACTCCCGCGCGACGCTCCCGCCTCCTGCTGCCGCTTCCGCCTCTCTCTCGCACGTCGCTCCCGCGCTTCTCTATTCTCCCGTGCGCTGCTTCCACTTCGCTCCCTTCTCACGCCTCTTGTACGCGGGGCGTCCTCCGAGATTCCTCGGCTGCAGCTGCCTCCCATGCCCGAATGATGTCTTCAGGTCACTCTCGCTCCTGCTTTCTTTCTCCTGCATTGGAATCTCTCTACCACAACCACCTCTCTTCCTTCTTGATCCAAGGATTCAGGAAAATGAAACACACGCCAGGGCGTGGTTCCGAGCAGGCCTATCCGTGTGTGTTCCTATCTCTAGTTTCGTAAGCAAAATTATTCCTTTGTGTGTTCTGTATGATTTACATGCCTATCTATTTTTAGATTTTAGGTGATTGTTCTTATTTCATAGAATGCCTTTGGCATGGCAGTTTGAGTTCAAATATCAGTAAAGGCAGCTAAAAGAGGTTCAATTTCATCAGTATCCGTAAAGCACAACTATTGTACTTTGTGCTTACGTTGTGGAATGACATTGAAGAGATTCTAGGTTTGAATGAAGCTCTAAGTGCGACGATAGTCCAAGAACCGGAATTACCTCCGAAACAAAATCCTCTATTCGAAAGAGTGTTAGAAAAAAAATCGGGATCACTCAACTCATGTACAACTTAAGAATAACTTGAACATATTTGGCACAAGTTCGGAACCCCTTAAACTATGTAGTGTCATTCATATTTCAAGTAATAATATATATTTACATGTTGGCTACAATTTGTATGCCACATTTGATCACAACACTATGCATCAATTTAATGTTCTGTATAGCCTATGAAACCGTGTCATGAAATAGTGCGTTGAGAGATGTTGTCTCATTGCTCAGTTTCATAAGACACCTAAGCTAAAAATATGACATGACACTATGAAATGAAACTGTGGACTGAGACCGAGACTGGCCTAAAAAAGAACAATAATAAAAACATCCTTTGAAAAAAAGGCCCATCCAAATCCCAAGCATGAATGGATCGAATCAGATTGTTAATTCGGCCTGATCAAATCCCGTGCCTTCTTCATTTAAGCTCTCACCCGGAGAGTTGCTAATAACTTGTAGCTGGCCGCAACCTGGGAAGTTGCAGCCTAGTCCAACAACCAGGCGACAAATTTCTTAATCCTTGTTTGGTATTGCCTCTGCGCGTTAGACTATCCGTACTCGTCATACTCTAAATTCATTGTCTAAAGGAATATTCTATCATTAAGATTTTCTTCTCTACGTTCAGTTTTTCCGCATCTGTCATCCTCTATATTTTATACTCTATCTCAAGTACCAGCCGTGGAACTCGCACATCAGTACTTTTTACTTTTTTTCTCCTCCCTACTTTCTCTCTCGTGCCCACCCTCTCTCTCCGCTCGTCGCCCCCGTGTCGTCACCGCCGGCCGGGCTCGCCTCCCCTCGCGTCGTCGCCCGTCATCCTCCTCCACCGCCTTCGATGCGTGTGCGGGCTTGTCTCCCTTGCGCCGCTGCCGCCGGGCTCGCCTCCCCAAGCGCGGATCCGACCGCCGGGTCGCTCGCCCTCGTCGCGCATCTCCTCCTCCTCTCCCATCCGGTCGCTCCCCGCCTCCTCCTCCCCATCCGACTGCGCACCGTCTCTCCCCTAACTTTGCCGGCGGATGCGCCTCTCCTCCTCCTCCTCCCCATCCCGGCGCCGGCAACGCCTCCCTCTTCTTCCCCGCGCACGAGAGGCTGGTGGTTGGAAGAGGGGTCCGCGGGCTGCTCGCGTGGAGGAGCCTAGCGGATGATCTGTACATCCACGATGTGTGGCGGACGCATGTGGTCCAAAAGGCAGCGTACTTGATGGAGTACCCCGGTGTAGCGTTTCGTCAGCTATTCCCATCCCGGAGGATGGGATACCGGATGACGGTGCATATAGTCTTAGCCTCCCGCACGCACGCTCTAGCTTTCTCGTCCCATATCATCTGCTTTGGCTTAGTTAATGTAGAGAAGTAACTTCCGGCATTATGTGACATTTTAACCATTCATATTCAAATCAGGAGCCAGCAAAAAAAATTCATTTAGAAAATCACAACCCATAGGACAGTCCATTCCTAATCATGATGCCTTAGTCTCTGACATGGTCCGTCAAGTCTGACCTTCGTCTGTGGCATCCAACCTTGCAGGTAGCATCGGATGCCGAGCCGTATGACACTTCTCACTGAGATGACCGGATAATGCCTCCCATTCTTTCCATCGCATTTTGCTTATTATGAGGCAACGAGATCTAATAGAGAGCTATAATTTTGGAACAGAGTAGTTAGTATATTTTTAATAAATAATATGCGTGGTGGGAATCATCGGATATTTTGAAGCAGATTCTGGTAGCATCAAAAAGCAAAAAAGATGTTTGGTTCTCGGTGAATCTTTTATGTCAACCGGTTTGACTACAAACCTGTCGTCGCCCTTTCCCCTTGCCGCCCCTTCCAAGCTCGCCAACAAGCTGGTAGAGCCAAGTTAGGGTTCAAGTTGGCTCGAGGGAAGAGGAGGCTCCTTCTCTAGACATGGAGGAGGCTTGGGGGTGGCGGCCGACCGACGACGAGCCGTGGTGGGCGTCATGTTGGATAAGAAAAAAACAATAGAAGCGAAGGCGGCTGGGCCGTGGAGGGGATGTCGATGGTGTTGGGCCGTCGACCCGGTCGACCTAAAACAGGGTCATGGTCCTGCGGTGTCAACATAAAAAAATCAACGAAGCCATTTTGGAACCAAAGACATTTTTGAACGGAGTAGGAAGCAAGAAAGATGGAACATCATGCGCTCATACTAGACCGTGGGCCCCACGCAGTGCGGCGGAAGCGCGTCACTCCGCGCGAGGCCGTGCGTCGTAAAGCGTTTCCGTCTCAGATGGGCCTCCAACTGAAAGTCGAATAAGGCCCATTAAGATCCCAAGCTTGAATTGAATGGACCAAGTTAGACTGTTCATTCGGCCTGCTCGAATCCCCTTCATTCTCAATGACACAATCCATCCCCAAAGAAAGGAAAAAACCCATAGAACCCTTGCCCCGTCCTCCGCTTGCTCTCGCCGCCGCAGTCCATCTACTCATCTGCCGGCGGCTGCTGCCGTATCGAGAAGACCCGGGGCTTGATCTGAAGCATGGAGAAGGTAACTGAGAGTGAATCAAACAGTTTGCTCCCCCGCCGCAATTCGTGTGGGGGATCTCTTCTCCATCTCTATACCTCTTCGCTTGTCTGCGGCTGAATAGGATGTTGTCTTGTGCAGCAGCCCGGGGCGCAGGGGTCGGCGAAGGCGCCGGAGGAGAAGAAGGTTCGTCGTTTAGTATCTAATCTCGCCTAATCGTTTTCTTCACCATGTGAGGTCTAAATTCGAGCTGCACCTCGGATGCAAATTCTAGTCCTCACAATGGTTGGCTTTAGCTGGGCCGTATTCAATGGAATTGTTGTCTATAGCTTCATGACTACTAACGTCTGAATTTCTGTTTGTTTGGAGCAATTGTGTATGAGTAGTTGCATACATTAGTGTTGGAAACAAGAATTTTTATGCCCTCCGTAGTATTTAAGATCTCTTTATCGCAATGCTCACATACACACATAGACAAACACAAAAGAATATCGGGATGGTATTTGTGGTGCCTTAGTGTAATCCAGACGCTTAACTCATCAATCTCACCATACCTCTCATTTGCCTTGCCAAATGGTGTTAAGATTCGGGCTGCACTTTGGCTGCAAGATCTACTCCTCACCATGATTACTTTGGCTGGATCGTATTCCATGGAATTGTTTGCTGTATCTAGATTTAGTAGCATAAATTGGTGTCTCTGATAAAATGTATGAGCAGCATGAATTCTGAATTTGTATAATCTCGGTAGTGTAATACCTCCGGTACCACAATGCTCATATATACAAACATAGAGTATGGGGCTGGTACTTGTGATGCCTTAGAGGCTTAGAGCAGTTGCAATGTGCTTTGTTTAAACTCAGCAACTTAGTTGCTTCTCTTGTTTCTTTGTGGATGAATGCAGCAACTTGATGAAAAAGAGCTAGAACGGAAACTGAAGAAAGATCAGAAGGTACTGTCTTTTAGCATTACATATTCCTGCTTTTTAAAAATAATTTTGCTCTGAAAAAATAACCAGTAATCAAATGGACATTAATGATGATTGAAACCCTGCTGCGGTGATTCTCACCGAGACCAGGAATTATTTCAGTTGTCAAGATGAGACTATCATTGTGCATGTCAATAGTATTTACACATTAAGTATTACATCTTCAGGCAAAAGAAAAGGAGGAGAAAAAGCTTAAAGCAAAGCAAAAGGAGGCAGCGAGACTCCAGGTTCAAGCATGACTCTTGAAGTTATATATGATTATAAACAAATGATCCAGATATCTATTAACTGGATAGTTGTCGGAGATATGTTTGCTATTTTTTTTTTACTTAACACTGATTTGGCTTCTTTAGGCACAAGCAGCTTCGGAGGGGACCAAGAAGAGTGAGAAGAAACAAAAGAAGAAGACTGTTGAGGATGAAAATCCTGAGGATTTCATTGATCCAGATACTGAACAAGGGAGGAAAAAATTGCTTGCACCTCAAATGGCCAAGCAGTATAGTCCAAGTGTGGTTGAGAAATCGTAAGATCCTTGATTACTATTATTCTATTCTTCATATTCTACTTCATAACATTGGGATGACCTAGCTTAACTGGACATGCCGGCCTTTTGATTGTTAATAGATGGTATGCCTGGTGGGAATCATCAGGATATTTTGGGGCAGATTCTGGTAGCACCAAAAAGCCATTTGTTATAGTAAGTGATTTGTTCTTGCGAATTTTGTGCATATGCTATCAACTTTTGTTTCATCACGTGAAATCACTGATATAGTTTTTATGCAGTGAAATAGATGGCATAAATGCGTTGTCTACAAGAAAGGATTTAAGTTTTTTTTCTTTTCAGGTTCTGCCCCCTCCAAATGTGACTGGTGCCCTTCACATAGGCCATGCACTTACAGTGGCTATAGAGGTAGTCTTTCTTATATTTGCAGAGTTTGCAATGCCATTTTAACACTATGGATATTGTCTCAACAATGATCGGGCAATGCAGGATGCCATGATACGGTGGCGGAGGATGTCAGGCTATAATGCTCTATGGGTTCCTGGAGTGGACCATGCTGGCATTGCCACACAGGTCTCTGCATTTATCGATCTATTAACTATTTGCTGGAATCTTATGGAGTATACAACTACAGCTAATAGAATTAAGTTGCTAATTTATTCCTTGCATATGCTGTCACTAATTTATGGAACAAACATGTAGAAACCGATTTTTAAAAAGCGACGTCTGTGGCTTTAACAGAACTTTTCATAGTAATGTTATGAATCCCATTTTGTATTCTACACATTGCGTGTCCAACAAGTTCATATGGCTTTTCTCCTTGGTAAATTGCCATGCTATTTTTTTTGTTTATTTCAACATATACTAAGTGTTTTTGAAGGAATGTTTGTAGTCAATCACTGTGCTCTATTTCAATGTTATGTACTTCTGTATCAGTGTGCTTTATTTTGACATCTTTTCTCCTGTATATCAGGTTGTAGTGGAGAAGAAGCTTATGCGTGAAAAGAATCTTACAAGGCATGACATAGGACGTGAAAATTTTGTTTCTGAAGTAAGCACTTTTCCAACAACATATGATTATATTTACCAGTTAAATGATTTTTTATTGAAGATTGTAGAGAGAAACTGATCTTAGTCATGTAGGTCGCCTTGTTTATTTCTTGTTCTGTCTGGTACTTATTTTTCAACCATACCATGTTTCGGACAGGTACTTAAATGGAAAGAGCAGTATGGTGGTACTATATTGAATCAACTGCGCCGTCTTGGGGCATCACTTGACTGGTCTCGCGAGGTAACACTTCTATTTCTTTCAGTTAGGAAAAATCATGATTTCTTGAACCATGTACGGTTTTATAATTTGAACTCGGACTAGTAACTTCATCTCAACCTGGCATCAGGCTTTTACAATGGATGACCAAAGATCAAAAGCTGTAACTGAAGCTTTCGTAAGGTTACACAAGGAAGGCCTGATATATAGGTAGGTTCCCTCACCCTCTTTACTTTGAGGGTTAAATTCCCCTATCAATTTACCTGTTACTTAAATTCCTACTGGTGAGTTGCTAACATAAGTTTACTGTGTAGTGGATAACTATTTACACTAGTCTTTTGTAATTCAACTGCAATCGTTGTACTGGAATGATAAATACCTTGAGGAGGTAGAACCGTAGAAGTAAGAAAAGGGCAACCTGGTGCACGTAGCTCCTGCTTGTGCAGGGATCAGGGAAGGGTCCGACAACTTTGGGTCTTTTGTACGCAGCCTTTCCCTGCATTTCTGCAAGAGGCTGTTTCCAGGACTTGAACCCGTGACCTCATGGTCACAAGCCCTGGAAACAGCCTCTTGCAGAAATGCAGGGAAAGGCTTTTGTTCTAATGGAAGGAAAGTGCTAATTTTGTTCAAATCAGGAAAGCCAATTATTATGCTCCACTAAGTGAATGATAAATGACTACATCTGAAGGAGATAAATGATTTAAACAATAAAATACCAGAAATTTCAAACACATGTCTAGAATCAGAGCAAGACTACAAACAAAAATAGTGAAAGTTAGTTCATTAAGAGCTAATAGAAGATCAGGTTACACCCAACGGATAAGTACTTAAGTAGTTCCTAGCCTGGGTGGAGTGAAATCCAACAAAAAAAATCCATAAGTAAAAGAATAAATAAACTTTACCGAAGCATTTAAGTTATAGAAGAATCCCTGAACCCAGTAATCTTCCAGAAAAAAAATAACCACTTATAATAGCCTAACAGATTATAAGTGTTGAGAGATGCGAAAGGATATGGAGACAGTCCACATTATCTGTATTGGCGAATCTATTTCCTTGTGTATTTCTATAGGAGGCTTTTGTACACGTCTTCAGTTTCTCTTTTACCATTTTGTCCAAGAGAAAACAACTCTTCTAATTCTTTAATCCTTTTCAGAGATTATCGGCTTGTGAATTGGGATTGCACACTTCGAACAGCAATTTCAGACATAGAGGTTTATGATTTTTTTAATTGTTTGTGGACCGGTGAATCGAATGGACGCAGGCTTAACTAAATTAACTTTTTTGGCATTTTTTTCTTATCAGGTTGATCATATTGAACTCAAAGAAGAAAAGATGTTACCGGTCCCTGGTTATACTGCACCTGTACAGTTTGGTGTATTGATAAGTTTTGCTTATCCTCTTGAAGAAGGACTTGGTGAAATTGTTGTTGCCACTACAAGAATTGAAACAATGCTGGGTGATACAGCCATTGCTGTTCACCCTGAGGATGCAAGGTATAAGCATCTGCATGGGAGGTATGCTGTCCACCCCTTCAATGGCAGAAAACTCAAAATAATCTGCGATGCTGAGTTAGTCGATCCCGCTTTTGGTACTGGAGCTGTCAAGGTAGGAGGACCTCTTATCGAGAGCTATTTATTATCATAATATTTTCCCTAGTTGGACCTTCCTTGTTCATGATCCCCTCTTAGCCTATGTTTCTGTTTGCTGGTCTTGTATGCAGATTACACCCGCCCATGACCCAAATGACTTTGAGGTTGGAAAACGGCATAAGCTTGAGTTCATTAATATCTTCACAGATGATGGGAAAATTAATAGCAACGGTGGTGCACAATTTGAAGGGATGCCAAGATTTACTGCTCGAGCTGCCGTTATTGAGGCCCTGAAGGAAAAGGTATTCCTGATTTAATTGTAGTTCCAAAACATTTAGCGATCTAATACTAATAATCTGTGAAATGTAGTTACCTCTTCATGATGTATGTATGATGCCGATTTTTTTAACATATTTCTATTTTAACTATACATGCATGATCTCATGCGTTCAGTATCTGTGATTATGAATTTATGATAATTTCATGTCTTTATTTCGTGCATGCCTTAGAGTATCTCTGATTATGAAATTATGATAATTCATGCCGAGATTTCGGTATGTCTTAGAGAATCTGTGATTATGAATTTATGATAATTTCATGCCTAGATTTCGTATATGCCTTACATAGTGGTTTTATAGATTTTTCGAGAGGTTCTTTGGCTGTGTCTTCTTATTTTGTCTCATGAATTCTGTTCAAATACTTCTGGACTCTAAAGAATGTTTGATTCTGGCAATTAAGGGCCTGTACAAGGACACAAAAAAGAATGAAATGAGCTTGGGTGTTTGCTCAAGAAGTAATGACATTGTGGAGCCCATGATAAAACCCCAGTGGTTTGTTAATTGTGACACCATGGCCAAGGCAAGCCTTGATGCTGTAAGGTCTAAAAAGATTGAGATTATTCCCCAGCAGTATGAACAAGACTGGTATAGGTATATTTATTCTTTTTTATGTACTTGATATTTGTTTTGTCGCTTTCAACAGCAGACTGTAACTTCTATCCTTACAGATGGCTTGAAAACATACGTGATTGGTGTGTTTCAAGGCAACTTTGGTGGGGACATCGTGTCCCTGCATGGTATGTGACACTCGGATGATGACCAAGTGAAAGATCTGGGTTCCGATAACGGACGTTGGATAGTTGCAAGAAATGAAAGTGATGCATACTTGGAAGCACAGAAGAAATATCCAGGGAAGAAATTGCAGCTAAATCAAGATCCTGATGTTTTGGACACATGGTTTTCATCCGGTCTCTTTCCATTGACGGTACTTGGTTGGCCGGATGATACTGCTGATCTTCGTGCTTTCTACCCTACTTCGGTACTAGAGATCGGGCTAGATATCCTCTTCTTTTGGGTAGCACGGATGGTGATGATGGGAATGCAACTTGGTGGCGACATACCATTTCGGAAGGTATGGCACAAATCCCTCTCTTCTATTAAAGCTGTTTCTGTGAGGCTTTGTGTTGGAAGATTCCTTGTCTATTGCAAACCCTAGAAAGGGTAATATATGTACTAGTACAATGGGCCTCCGTCGGGCCTCTATATGGGCCGGGCCTCTATACACCAACACCCCCTGCAGTCCGAACTTATCGGCGCAGCGGAGTTCAAGACCGGCCACAAGAATAAAAACACGAGAACTCACACCCCCGCAGATCACAACTAGCCACCGGTGATGTTGAGACCGGAGCGAAACTCCGAAAAGGTCGAGGAGGGAGACCCTTGGTGAAGATATCGGCAAGCCGAGAGGTAGTTGGGACATGAAGTACCCGGACTTGCCCAACAGCCACCCGGTCCCGAACGAAGTGTAGATCAATCTCCACATGCTTGGTCCGTCGATGTTGCACCGGGTTGGTGGAGAGGTACACGGCGCCGACGTTGTCGCGATGAGACAAGCGTACTCTTGGCGAGCGGGCCGTGGAGCTCCACCAAGAGCCGTCGAAGCCGGGACGCCTCGGCCACGCCGTTAGCTACAGCCCGGTACTCGCCTCGAGCATCGGAGCGGGAGACTACCGGTCGTCGCTTGGATGACCAAGAGACAAGGTTGTCCCCGAGGAAGACGGCGTAGCCCGAAGTGGAACGACGAGTGTCCGGACAGCCAGCCCGGTCGGCGTCGGTGTAGACGACGAGCTCGGCAGAAGGAGACCGGTGAAAGGTCGGACCATAATCAACCGTGCCTCGCAGTACCGAAGGAGGCGCTTGAGGGCAGCAAGATGGTACTCACGAGGATCATGCATGTGAAGGCAAATCTGCTCGGATGGCATATGTGATATCCGGCCTGGTGAAGGTGAGGCACCGTAAGGCACCGAGCAAGACTCCCGTAGGCGGTCGGGTCAGCAAGTCGGATCACCGGAGCGTGCAGATAGCTTGGCCTCGAGTGTCAACGGGGGTGGAGCAAGGCTTACGGTCGGTCATCCCTGCTCGCTCCGAATATCGAGAGCATACTGCCGCCGGTGGAGGTGAAGGCCGAAGGTCGAGGCTCAACGGTGACACCCAAGAAGTGATGAAGAACACCCGGATCCTTCATAGCAAACTCCCGCTGCAAG
Organism: Chloris gayana; assembly: GCA_031894775.1. Taxonomy (NCBI): domain Eukaryota; kingdom Viridiplantae; phylum Streptophyta; class Magnoliopsida; order Poales; family Poaceae; genus Chloris; species Chloris gayana. Next base: position 11,302 of record JAUNZO010004205.1, read on the forward strand.
GACCGAATGATGTCGTTGGAGTAAGACCCGATCGGAAGCGGCAAGAATGATGTCATCAACATACAACAACGGATATGCCGTGTCATTGCCATGCCGATAAACAAATAATGAGGTGTCCGACTTGCACTCGGTGAACCCCAAGGAGAGCAAGAATGTGGCAAACCGAGAGTACCAAGCACGAGGAGCACTGCTTCGGACCATAGAGAGACTTGTTGAGGCGACGGACCATGTCGGGACGGCCGGGATCCGGAAACCTCGCTGGCTGGCTACAGATATCTTGTCTCGGACAAAGTCCCATGAAGGAACGCATTCTTCACATCCAGCTGATGCACGAGGCCAAGAGCGAGACAGGGCAAGTGAGAGAACCGTACTGAACCGTGGCGAGGCTTGACCACGGGGCTGAAAGTCTCATCATAATCCACACCAGGCCACCGAGTAAAGCCCCGAAGAACCCAACGAGCCTTGTAGCGATCCGGTGAGCCATCGACACGTCGCTTGTGGGTCCGGATCCACTTCCCGGTGACCACATTGCTGCCGGTGGACGAGGCACAAGATCCCAAGTCCGGTTCCGTAGGAGAGCCGCGTACTCTTCCTCCATTGCCCGACGCCGCAGGGGTCAGCCAGGGCAGCACGGACGAGAGGAGGGCAATGGAGAAACCCCGGCTCGGCCGTGGTGGCGGAGAGGGCCAAAGGTCGGAGAACGCCCGCCGCCCGCCGTGTCACCATGGGATGTGTGTGGCCGGGATCCCGATGAATGACAGGTGGGTGGTACACCACCGGGTCGAGGCGAGAGCGAGCCCGGGGATGAGTCGGCTGCGGCGGCGGCGCCCGCGCCCGCGGCGGCCGAGATCGGGCCACGCGGCGGCGGGATCGAGCGCCGGCGCGGCCGGATCGGGCGGCGCGGCTGGCGGGCGACCACGGCGGCGTAGGAGACGGGGCGGGGAGGGAAAGGGGAGGGAGAGAGGCAGCGGCGGCCGGCGGCCTGCCATGACGGCGGCGGCGGCCGGCGGCGGCTACTGTAGAGAAGGGGGAGAGAAAATTGGCTCTGATACCATGTTGGAAGATTCCTTGTCTATTGCAAACCCTAGAAAGGGTAATATATGTACTAGTACAATGGGCCTCTGTCTGGGCCTCTATATGGGCCAGGCCTCTATACACCAACA
>JAUNZO010004206.1:0-22030 GCA_031894775.1 Chloris gayana
CGGCTACATTATTCGAAGCTACAAAATGTTACCGAATAGAATACCTCATGCGCACTTCATGGGGGAGACGAAGACGAGCCCGATGTCGGCTCCGCTCGCGCATCGGCGACCCGTCGAAGTACAAGATCCAAGTACTCTCGATCCACCGGCGCCGGCGGCAATTGAGTCTCCGTCCACTTCGCGTTGAAGTCGACGAGCACCCTCAACTTGATCGCCGTTTGAGGCACGTATGTGATGTCGTGCCCATCAGCCCGAGAGCCCATTTGGTGACTTTGCTTGCGGTCTCTCTGTTCTCAAAGGTGTCGCCGACATAGTAGACGGGGTGTTGCACCTTGAGGATGTGTCCCGCCTTCTCGCGCTCGACTACGACGACGGCGTTGACGACTTGGGTGGTTGCCGCGACGTAGATGAGGAGTTGCTCGCCCGGCGACGATGGGGTTAAGACCGGAGGATTGGTCGGAATGCGCTTCACGTCGTCGTGCACGGCTTGGGCTTCCGATGTCCATTCGAAGCGCTCGGACTTCTTAAGTAGCCTCGTAGAGCGGAAGGGCCCTCTCCCCAAGGCGCGAGATGAAGCGGCTCGGTGCGGCTAGACACCCCGTGAGTCGCCGCACCCCCTTGAGGTTCTAGATTGGATCCAAGCGCTCGATGGCGAGAGATCTTCTCCGGGTTCGCCTCGACGCCGCGCTCCGAAACGATGAAGCCCAGGAGCATTCCTCGCGGGACCCCGAAGACGCAGTTCTCGGGGTTGAGCTTGACGCCGTTCTCGCGCAGCTTGGCAAACACACGCTCGAGGTCGACCACGAGCTGGTCGGCTTTCTTAGACTTCACGACAATGTCATCTACGTAGGCCTCGACTATATCCCCGATGAGATAGTCGAAGCACTTCTGTATGAACCTCCGGTAAGTGGCACCAGCGTTCTTTTTCGTACAGGAACAGGATTAGGATCCTTTGGACAGGCCTTATTCAGGCTAGTATAATCAACACATATTCTCCATTTCCCATTCTTTTTTCATACAAGAACAGGATTAGCTAACCATTCCGGATGATACACCTCCATGATGAATCCGGCCTCCAAGCAACTTCGCGATCTCCTCACCAATTGCCTTGCGCTTCTCCTCGTCGAAGCGGCGCAAGTGTTGCTTCACCGGCTTGGAGCCCGGCCCGATATGCAAGGAGTGCTCGACGACTTCCCTCGGTATTACCGGCATGTCCGAGGGTTTCCACGCGAAGACGTCGGCGTTCGCGCGGAGGAAGTCGACGAGCGCGGGAGGTGCCGATGCGCACCGTCTTCTTCTCGTCGCCCTCAAGGTCGAGGACGACCTCCTTGGTGCCCTCCGTCGGCTCGAACGAGGCCGCCTTGCGGCTCGTCCGCGAAGGATTCTCGACAAACCGCTCCCCGATGAACGCCGGCTCCGTGATCGAGGCCGGGTGGGCTGACGCCGGATCGCAGTTGTCGACATCGCACCGGTAGGCATGCTGGAAGGACGCGCCTACAATGATGACTCCCTTCGGCCCGGGCATCTTGAGCTTCGGGTAGACATAATTCGGGATGGCCATGAACTTCACATAGCACGGCCGCTCGAGGATGGCGTGGTAGACTTCCACGAATCCCACCACTTCGAACGTGAGGGTCTCCATTCGAAAGTAAGAAGGAGTCCCGAACGTGACGGGCAGGTGGATCCGCCCGATGGGAACAACTTGCGTCCTTGGAACGACGCCGTGGAACGGTGAACCGTTGGGGCGAATGCGCGAACGCTCGATGCCCATAGGCATCGAGGACGTCGGCGTACGGGATGTTGAGGCCGCTGCCTCCATCCATGAGCTCCTTAGTGAGGCAGGTCTTGGCGACGATGGGGTCGACCACGAGCGGGTATCGGCCCGGTCGTGGGACTCGCGCCGGATGATCGGCGCGATCGAAAGTGATCGGCAACTCCGACCATCCGAGGTAGTCCGGGGTCGCGGGTGTCGAGTCTTAAACTCAGCACTAGTACTACCCGGTCTCTCACGAGCGTGGAATTCGATGGTGCAACACACGAAACACACAGGAACACGAGATTTTGGACAGGTTCGGGCCCCTCGAATTGAGAGTAATACCCTACGTCCTGTATGCTATGTATTGCCTTTAGCGGATTGCTAATTGCAAGATCTAAAATAGCTTTCGGGGGTCCTTGCTCCGGCTTATATATCCGGAGGAGCTAGGGTTACATGCGAGTCCTAGTCGATTACACGGATTACATATATGGAAGTTCTATCTCTAGCTTTCCTTGTTGATTCGAGTCCTAATAGACTACAAAATTACTCCTTTACTTGCTTCTTAAGTTATCATACGCCGGTCTTGATACCCGCCTCATCTCCAAACCGGTATATGGAACCTCTCGTTATTCCGGACCGGTCGAGGACCGATCTCGCTGGCTATCTCCACCATCTTTATCTTCATTGATTTGTTACCGTGTCTTTGCGCATCCATTCCTTTATCATTTGTATACCCATAAGGCCGAGTATACGACAGTAGCCCCCGAGTAATTTTTTATTTGACCTTGAATAAGACCGACCAGTCTCTCGCATGTTGGTCTTGATTCCATGATAAAATTAAAAAGAACTCTAATCTGTTGCAATGGTTCTTCTTTCTCCGAAGAGCTTTAAAAAGACAAAAAATTAGTATTTTTATCCTTCATATCACCTAATTAGGTAATCATTGCATATCCTTCTTTCGGTGCACCGACTAGGTGCACCCAATTGGGTATAGCCCCGACTCTTGGATCATTTGGACTCCTTTCAAATAATGCAATAGTCCACTAGTTGATTCTTCATTACGAGACCGCTCCATTTGTTTTTCCATTAATTCCCATCTCCCGCGATCGCTACGGACAGCTCTGCGATACGGTGCACCGATCGAGTGCACCTAATTAGGTATAGCCTCCGACTTTTGTATCATTTGAAGATCACAAATAATTCAAGAGTCTTTCCGGAGAGGCTATGCTTTACTATCTTCCATGAAATCATATCCCTCTTAGCAATTTCTGCCAAGAACACATTTCTCAGACCGGTCTAACCAGCAATATCACATTTAACTAAAAATTCTGGTTGATCGGACCAGTTTATTCCCCATATTCTCACATCGACTCGAGTCTCCAAGGCCTATGATCAGCCGGATGATTAACACCCACAGCCTAAGGCATCCATTATCACCGAGTCGGGTAAAGTCTAACTCTTTCATACTGCTAAATTATAAAATTCAGCATTACTTTAATTCCAATCTGAAAATTTCATATTTCAGACCGCTTTTTATTCACAAAAAGAGCAATGGCTTGTCCTTATGACCGTTCGGTCATAATTAACGCGAATAACAAATCTTTAATATCCTTATCGCCGTTAGGTCATAATTGCATAGTCACGAAATAAGTCAATTAATGCTAAATCCATCGGGCCTTGCCAAATAGCCCGATTAACTTTTCAGCCCCGGACCCATCCCGGTGCCTATAAAAGGAAACGAAAGGTCGACCTAGGTCAAACCCATTCCCGAAATTGGATAACTTCAAGAGTCACCCTCCTCTACCTCCCAATGATACTTGGGGGGAGGACTGTGCGGGCAATACTGCTCCCCTCGCTGTACAGGCCGGTCTTACTCAAGGTACTTCAGACCGGTCTTTCCCTCTCGCCACCTAGCATAGCTCCGAAGATATCCAAATCCGGAAAGGTGGTTCAAGCTCCTAGTACGGAAAGGTGGTTCAAGTCCTTTATCTTCATTGATTTGTTACCGTGTCTTTGCGCATCCATTCCTTTATCATCTGTATACCCATAAGGCAAGTATACGATAGTAGCCCCGAGTAATTTTTGATTTGACCTTGAATAAGACCGACCAGTCTTCTGCATGTTGGTCTTGATTCCATGGTAAAATTAAAAAGAACTGTAATCTGCTACAATGGTTCTTCTTCTCCGAAGCGCTTTAAAAAGCCAAAAAATTAATATGTTTATCCTTCATATCACCTAATTAGGTAACCATTGCAAATTCTTCTCTCGGTGCACCGACTAGGTGCACCCAATTGGATAGAGCCCCGACTCTTGGATCATTTGAACTCCTTTCAAATAATGCAAGAGTCCACTAGTTGATTCTTCATTTTTTTCCTTTGATATGCAACTATTACAAACCACTCTATTTGTTTTTTCCATTAATTTCCACCTCCCACAATCGTTATAGATCGCTCTTGGATACGGTGCACCGGTCGGGTGCACCTAATTAGGTATAGCCCCCGACTCTTGTATCATTTGAGGATCGCAAATAATTCAAGAGTCTTTCTTGAGAGACTATGCTTTACTATCTTCCATGAAATCATATCCCTCTTAGCAATTTCTGCCAACAACACATTTTTCGAGACCGGTCTAACCGGTCATATCACATTTAACTAAAGATTCCGGTTGATCGGACCAGTTTATTTTCCATATTCTCACATCGACTCGAGTCTCCAAGGCCTATGATCAGTCGGATGATTAACACCCACAGACCTAAGACATCCATTATTCTTGAGTCGGACAAAGTCTAACTCTTTCATACTTGCTAAATTACAAAATTTAGCATTACTTTAATTTTAATCTGAAATTATCATATTTCATACCGCTTTTTTATTCACAAAAAGCACGATGGCTTATCCTTATGGCCGTTAGGTCATAATAAACACAAATATCAGATCTTTAATATCCTTATGGCTGCTAGGTCATAATTGCGTATTCATGACATAAGTCATTTAATGCTATATCCATCGGGCCTTGCAAAATAGCCCGATAACTTTTCAACCCCGGGCCCATCCCAGTGCCTATAAAAGGAAACGAAGAGTCGACCTAGGTCAAACCTATTCCTGAAAGCTCATTCGCGCCCGCCATTCGCCTCTGTTCTTCGTTTCTATCTTTCGCTCAATCCAATCTTGGATTTTCTTCTTCGATCTTCTCAAAATGGGCAACAAGAAAACTTCCGCCAATCCTTCATCTTCTTCCTCTGTTCCTCGCGATCAGCTTCCTTTTGGCGTTCGGGATCTTGGTAGCAGCAAAGTCACGGAAACATCTCTCAACGATGTAGTCCGTGACGGATACCTTCCTCCTCAACCAATCTTAAACTGGAGCGTCCCTTCTTCCGGCCAAGTTCCATGGGGAATAGACGATTCTCAGCAATTGGTTTTCAAAGCTTTTTTCCTCCGTAGCCTCGATCTTCCTTGCTGCTCTTTCTTTAGGGGTCTCCTTCTTTTCTATGGATGGGAATTAGTGAATCTCAACCCTAACTCCATCCTGCAAATTGCTTTTTTCATCCATCTCTGCGAGGCTTTCCTCGAGGTTCTTCCCCACTTCAAGATATTCCAATACCTTTTCCAAATCCGCCCACTTCCCTCGTCGGACCGCCAAGCTGTAGTCGGTGGGGTAGGGATCCAATGCTTGGAGCGCAGATGAATATTTCTCTCTTTCTCTCGAATAAAAGCATAGCTCATTGGAAACACGGATGGTTCTTCCGTGATAATCCTCAGCCTGCACTTCCTCCTTTCAGCGCCAAAATAGCCAAAAATTTCCCTACCGTAGATACTAGGGAAAAACTTAAAGAAGACGAGAGAAATTCTTTCGCTCTTGGCTTGCATTAAATATTTAAAGGAAGTTAAAGGCGTCACGGCCGAGACAGATCCTTTGGAGCTTCATAGTTCGAGGAGTCCAACAACTCAAGAGACAAGAACATCCGGCTTGGTGTTTCAATGAAGACGTTGCCATTCCGCTGGAAGGAACTCCTCTTCCCGACAAAGACCGGTTAGAAAACCACATCGAGCAGATGCTCCAGCCAAAACCAAATCTATCCGGATGAACCGGAGTAGGTCCGGCTTTCCGCTCGTCTAACCTTCGCGATCCTGTAAGTATCTCTTTCTTTATCTTCAAATCTTGTTATTTTTAACCTTCATTTTCTTATGCAAACCCGATCGCTTAATACGGAAAATGGACAACTTCAAGAGTCACCCTCCTCTACCTCCCAACGATTCTTGGGGGAAGATTATGCGAACAATACCGCTCCCCTGGCTGTTCAAGCCGGTCGACTCAAGGGACTTCGGACCGGTCCTTCCTCTCGCCTCCCAAGTATAGCTCCCAAAATTTCCAAATCCGGAAAGGTGGTTCAAACACCTAGTACAATAAAACGTACTACTTCCTTGACCATTGGCAAGCCTACTACATCCTCCACTCGCTGCTGGCGATACGCGCACGGAGGCGCAAAAACTTGAAGAGCGGAAGCAGAAGGCTGTTGAAAGGGACCGCCAAGCTGCTCCGGCTGCCCTTGAAGCTGCCCCGGGAAAATCTCAAGGAGCTCCCTCTCCGATCGACTCCTTGTCCGAGTGTTCCCAAGAGGTCCCGGTATGGCAACCGGACCGGTCCCGATGATGCGGGAGAAACAGTCCCAACAACGCAAGTCAATCCAGCGGCAAAAAGGACTGCAGAGGGAACTAGTGAAGATACTTAGGCCCCCCCCCCAAGAAAATCAAGACCTCCACCGGCTTCAAGAAAGCCTCCTCGTAAGTCTTCTATATCTTCATTGCTTTTATTCCAGCTTTACGTATTCGCTTCTTTTTGCAGAATCCCTTCTAATTTCCAAGCTAGCATAGCTAGCTTTTTAAGAAATAAAGCCGCTCCTTCAGCCCCTACTAGTAGTGCTTCCACTACCTCCTCCATCGCGCCTCCAATTAGCGCCAAACCTTCGAAGCTCCAAGTGCGGCACTCACAAAGGAAATCCCTGCCGCCTCCAGCGTAGAAGCTTCATCTCAAATCACCAAAGATCAAGTCATCAACATTGAAGGCTCATTTGCTAGCAACCTCCCTACCTAGGCAACACTATTCCGGATTCCTCCGGAACTCTCACTGGGTCCGATCCGGGTGGAAGAAATTCCTCGTCGACCCAGGACAACACGCAAATCTCAAGGGGAACCCGGACCGGCCAAAATGGTAGTCGGAGACGTGGAAGTGGACAGCTCCAGCGGTGCTAGAACTTTTACCACAACAGCTCAATGGGACGCCCTCCAAGAAGAAGAGGCCCTAAAGAACTTCTCGGAATCCGGCCGGTACATTCTTCTCGCCTCAATGGTTTCTTCAAGTAATTTCCTTTTAATAATCGAATCCCTTACTTCTTCATTCTTTTTAGGTTCTTCTCAAAAACTCCGAAGCTAAAAGCGCTATAATTGCTCGCCTCGGAGGAAGAGCTATGTACCGATCAAGAGCGATCGGTCGAATCGGAATCCCGGACCGCCGACCTGAAATCCAGGGAGACCGATCTGCAGAGGAAAGAAGCTAATCTGCTGAACACCCATCGACCGATGGAAGAACGGTGGCAGGAAATCATCAAGCTCCGCCAAGAAATCCAAAGTAATACTCTTAATGTTTATCTATGCATTCCATATTTCTCCTTGTAACATCTTTCTCTGATCGGTTCTACTCCTTACCTCAACACTTGAAAGCCTCGTTGCTGCTCACAAGAAGGCAGAAGAAGTCCTTTCCGAGAAGGCAGCTGCTCAAGAACGAGGCACTTGAAGAGGGCTCTCGTATTGAAGAGCAACAACCGTCTCGAATTGGAGAACTAGAAGGCGAACTTACCGCCAAGGATAACATCCCGACACAAGCACTTCGGTCCAACAAAATGCTGGAAACTGAAAATGCTCGCCTAAAGGCTAAACCGGTCGAAGCCTTAGAAGCAGCAAAAACAACACGAGCTGATAAAGAGAACACTCGAAGACCGCCTATAAATCTGCTCAATTGGTTCTCAAGCTAAGAGAATCCAATACTAACATCAAGGGCAGATTCGAGCCGCAGAAATTAGGCATAGACATAAGTCACTTCTTTCCTATTCATTCTTGTGAAATTCTATTTTAAAATACCGGTCTGCAATGATAACTCTCTCTTATACTTTTTCCCATTTTTCAGAACTTGCTGCAGGTGCAGTGCGCACTCTGGAATATCTCAACGGCGGTCAAACTATTGATCCCAACGAGATGGATCTTGAGTCCGCCATATGGGCCTGCCCTAGAAGAATCGGAGAGCATTCCAAAATGGTTGCCGCTGCGGGAGGAGGCCATATAGCAGCTATAATCCAATCTTGGACTCCGGTCTCGGATTGTGATTTCAACTTTATCAAGGATGGCGCCCACCCGGACACCACCGAAGATCGGTTCAATGAGCTGAAGAACTCACTCATTGGTACTTGTTTCGGTGTTGATAGAGGATGCCCCCTTGATCCAACAGGTGTTCCGCTGAACATAGCACCAGCAGCTTTTGCTCGGATCAAGATGCACAAGATGCAGCAACTACGGCCAGGAAAACAGTAGAAGACTCATTTGAAGATCTAGATGCTGATTTGCCATTGTCTTCCTCCGATTCTCGAAGAAACGCTGGACGATAGACTGGTTGAAGATCCTAAGACCGGTGATACCTGTACTTCCAGCGGTCCTGCTGTTTAGATTTTGTATTAGGGCCAACTTACTTTTGTAATCGAACATCTTGATCATCATGCTATTTAGATTTCTTTTCTATATGAATACTGGTTTCACTATCATACTTATTAACTTCTTTGCCCAAGACATGATGGTTATTTCATCTAAAACTAACTATGATTAAATTCTGGCTCTAATCAGTAGAGATTCATAGTTATAGCTTACTTTAACAAGATCACGTAATCTTAGGAAAAAAGTTAAGATTTCACAAACTGCTCTCACTGCAGCCTTACATTCAATATTCATAAGAAAGATGCTACATCATTTCCCTTCCCGAACATACCAGTCTTAAACCGAAAAGAAACAGATCGCTCTCAATACAGACAGCCTACCGACTATATAACTGGTCTTATTATTCAGGAATAGCACAATATCACAACAGCCCCCTGGCTCGATAATTAATGCGAAATTAAAATATTGAGACACAAAAGCAAACACATTTTCATTAGACAAAATTACTTTATTATAATACGAAGCTGCTCAATGTTCCAAGAATTTGGAATTTCTTCTTCCTCCAAGGTCATAAGCCTATAAGCCCCGGTCTGGAAACCGATTTCACCGAGAAAAGGTCCTTCCCGGACCGGTGACAACTTATGCCTGTTTTTGTTAGATCGAATCTTCCGAAGAACCAAGTCTCCTACTTGGAATTCCCGTGTTCGAACATTACGATCATGATAACGACGCAATCCCCGATGATACTTTGATGCTTGAATCAAAGCTTGATCCCTCAATTCTTCCGCAACAATCAATTCAACTTGGCGCTGATCTTCATATTTCTTTTCATCATAATACTGTACTCGAAGCAGACACCATATTCACTTACGTAGGTAACATGGCTTCGGATCCATACACCAAAGAGAAAGGAGATTGCCCTGTAGCCCTACTACCATTAGTACGTAATCCCCAAAGTACCCGGGGCAATTCCTTAACCCATTTTCCTGCGTACGGCTTCAAACGGTCGAAAATTCTAGGTTTAAGACCGGTCAAAATCATTCCATTAGCTCGTTCCGCTTGTCCGTTGCTTTGTGGATGTGATACCGACGCATATTATATCTTAATTCCCAAACTTTCAGCATAATCCTTGAAAAATTCTGAAGTAAATTGAGACCCATTATCAGTAATGATACTGTGCGGGACTCCAAAATGCACGAATATGTTTTGCAGAAACTTGATCGCTCGGGCCGTAGTCATACTAGTAACAGACTTCAGCCTCGAATCCATTTAGAGAACTTATCTTCTGCCACAAAAATATGCGTGAATCCTCTTGGCGCCCTTTTAAAAGGTCCAACTATATCCAGCCCCTAAGTAGAAAAAGGCCAAGTCATTGGAATTAATTGCAACTCGTGAGCTGGAGCATGAGGTCGTCCGGCGAAGAATTGACATCCCGGACAACTCTTGACCATTCTCTGCGCATCATCCGCCGCTGTAGGCCGGTAGAATCCTTGTCTAAATACCTTTCCAACTAGAGTCTTTGAAGAAGCATGATTTCCACAAATTCCCTTGTGCACGTCTTCAAGCAATTGAATGCCATCGAAACGGATACACATTTCATCGGAATATTAACTCCACGCCTATATAACTCTCCTTCGAGAATTAAATAACTTCGTGCTCGAACCTCCGAGTCTTTGCTTCTCCACTTTATCTTCTCGAGTTTTACCAGATCGAAGATAATCAAGGTACGAGGTACGCCAATCAGAATCAATAATCATAACATTAAGTGGCCGAATATCGTCAACATTGATTCCGCTCACTGTCTTATCTCGTAAGACCACGTCTTCGACTGGTCCTTCAAGACTACTTTCTCCTCCCGATTCTTCAAGACTGCTTCATCCACAATCTCTGTAATAGTAGCCTTACGCTCCACTTGTTATAGATGGTTTATCCAGTACTTGAAGGAAAACACCGGGTGGAACTACTTGTCTTGAAGACCCTAGTCCGGCTAACTCATCCGCAACAGAATTATTCCGCGCGAGTACATGAGAAAATCGCAAACCATCAAATTTGTCTTCAAGTTTTCTAACCTCCTGTCGATAGGCGATCATATGATCATCATGAGCATCCCACACCTTGTTAACTTGACTTATCACCAACATTGAATCACCATATATATCAAATCGTTCGACTCCTAACAAAATAGCTACTCGAAGCCCATGAAGCAAAGCTTCATACTCCATGATATTATTTGAAGCTCCGAAATGTATTTGTAATACATATCCGAGTGGTTCCTTCAGTGGGGTGAGTAGTACAACCCCAGCCCCGTGCTTGAAAGCTGCAGGGACCCATCAAAGAACATCTCCCAATACTCCAACGTTTGAATCCCCTGCGGGATTTGTACCTCCAACCATTCTGTTATGAAATCGGCTAAAGCCTGTCGCTTAATAGCGGTCCGCGAAGAAAACGTAATCTCATATTGGCCAAGTTCTATAGCCCACTTAGCAACCTGACCCATCGCCTCATGGTTCCGCACAATATCTCCAATAGCGAACCCAGTCTTAACTTCAATGGGGTGCGCTTGGAAATAATGTTTTAACTTTCGAGAAGTTATCACTACTGCATATATTAATTTCTGTAATTGGAGATATCGCATCCGTGATTCAGTAAGAACTTCACTTACAAAATATACCGGATGCTGCACCAATTGCAGATGTCCCTCTTCCTTCCGATCGACCGCCAAAACCATGCTCACCACATGGGTTGTTGCTGAAATATACAAGCTGAATGGTCTCATCCGCTCTGGAGGTACCAATACCGGAGGATTGCTAAGGTATTCCTTGAGTTGATCAAGCGCAGCCTGCGCCTCATCTCGTCCACTCAAACTTATCTTGCTTCTTAAGCAACTTGAAGAACGGAAGTCCACGAACCCCCGGTCTTGAAATGAAACGGCTAAGAGCCGCCATACTACCCGTCGGCTTCCGAACATCCTTCAAGCAACTCGGGGGTTTCATATCGATGATTGTCTAGATTTTTTCCGGATTAGCGTTAATGCCTCTCCATGACACTAGGTAACCCGAGTAATTTCCCGGAGCGAACTCCAAATACACATTTTCCAGGGTTGAGCTTCATGAAAAAATTCCGCAGATTATCGAAGGTCTCCGCCAGGTCGAGAGAAGATCCTCGGTTTTCTAAGATTTTACCACTATATCATCAACGTAAGCTTCTGCGTTCCTTCCCAATTGCGAATCCAAGCAACGTTGTATACCACGCTGATATGTAGCTCCGGCATTCTTTAATCCAAAAGGCATAGTCGTATAGTAGTATGCTCCAAAGGGGGTGATAAACGCGGTCTTTATTTGATCTTCAACTCTTAGCGGTATTTGATGATATCCCGAGTAAGCATGAAGAAAACAAAGACGCTCGTAGCCAGCTGGTCGAATCAACAACTTGGTCAATTCGAGATAGCGCGAAAGGGTCTTTGGGGCAAGCTTTGTTGAGATCAGTATAATCAACACACATTCTTAATTCTTTAGTATTCTTTTTCGGTACAAGAACTGGATTGGCAAGCCAATCCGGATGATACACCTCCCTAATAAACTTAGCTGCTAATAACCTAGTTATTTCCTTCTTAATAGCTTCCTTGCGGTCTTGAGCAAATCTCCGGAGCTTCTGTTTGGTCAGCTTCGCATCGGGACGCACCAACGGTGCGTGCTCAATCTTCTCTCTAGGAACACCCGGCATGTCGGAAGGCTGCCATGCAAAGAGATCCCTATTTTCCTGGAGGAAAAGAATGAGCGCGCTTTCCTATTTATCCCCCAAGTCGGCCCCTATATGGGTGACCTTGGAGGAGTCCGACTCATCAAGCTGAATAGTCTTGGAAACCACTCGCATCGGCTTTCAATTTCTCCTTTGCGACCTTCTTGATCGGAACTTCATCCTCCAGCCTTGTCCGGACTTCTAGAGCCTCGGCTACTTCTCCGATTTCCCGACGTTCATTCTCCGAATTGGCCCGAGAGGCCAACTCAATGCTATGTACTTCACAAGCATAAGCGGTCTTGATGTCGCCTCGGAACGACAAAACCCCATTTGGTCCTGGCATCTTCGAGCACCAAGTATTGGTAATTCGGGATGGCCATAAACTTTGCCAAAGCTGGTCTTTCAAGTATTGCATGATACGCTGAATCAATATCGGCTACCCGGAAGATAATATTCTCCCTCCCGTAGTTCTCCTTCGTCTCAAAGGTCACCGGCGAGAGAAATCTGCCCCAAAGGATAGCTATTCCGCCCGGATATTATACCATAAAACGGCGAAACGCTGCGCTCCAAGTCAGCTACGGAGAGGCCAAGCTCCGCAGAGTTTTGGCAAACAAGATATCCAAGCAACTTCCTCCATCAATGAAAGTCCTCTTCAATCGCACCTTGTGAACTATGGGAGCCAATGTGACATCCCATAACACATAATAGCATGTAAGCAATGTCAAAACTTTAATTACAGGAATTGAGCACTAATTAAAGGAGTGAACACATGAAATAATGAATTGGAGTATTTGAAAATTTCAAAATTTAAGTGTAGTTTAAACCCAACTAATTAAAATTCAATGATCCTCAACAATAGTATGCAAATATTTTTGCAGATCCTGGTAGAGGAGATCAAAACATGATTTTAGGACATTTTTTTTTGAATTTTTCTCAAGGCACAAACCCCTAGAACAATTACCTAAAGGCGAGAAAAATGCATTTAATATCTGAATTTTGCATAATTTTTTAAAGCAGAATCTCAACTTTTGCTAATAACGAAAGTTGCTCATCATAATTTGAGGGTCACGTACAAAAATTGGCGTAGAAAAATATTGAGCAGAAGTGCCGATTTGGAGCTAAAACAGAGAGGAATACTAGTGGCAGTTTTGAAAATAACTGGAACCTTCGGTGAACAGTAACCTGACAGTAGCCAGGGCCACCCGCCAGCGAGCCTCGGCGTTTGTGCCCATTCCGGCCGTGACGACTGCCGTCCTCGCTCCACAGCACCGCCCCACGTGTCGCCTATCGTCCTGGTTGCGTGGAATCAACGCGGAATCCCTCACCGTTGATCGTCGTCGTACCATTCTTCCCCTGCCGCCACCAAGCTCAACTTCCCTCTCTGCCATTCCCCACTTTCCCAGCTGCAACGCAGCACTCCTACACGCCCCTTGCAAGCTTCTCAAACCATCAACACTTCCCCACATGGCCGGTGTTGCTAGCAATTTGAAGTTCGCCGGTGGACACCATTGCCGGGCAACCTCGACGCCGGTGACCAATACTCCCTGTACGGTGTGTCTCGTCGTGCGATTCTTTTTCCTAGACCTTCAGCACTACCTGGCGCACGTCTCTGACCCTCCTTTTTACAGATTTGTTCAACGAGAATGGTGCAGTTTCGTTTTTCCCCACCGCCGTTCTCTGGACCAAGGGAGCTCCGCATCGAGCTGCTGATTTCAGGCCTCCCCAGCCGCGTATTCTTCCATGCCGGTGTTCGGCGTCGCCCACTGAAGCTCCAGGAACCAGCAGCCCGAGTTTTAGTGCCCTCTGTCGACGTCCAGCCACCGCCGAAGCTTTCCTTTTCCCACCACTGGCCGCCGGCCTACTCCGGTGAGCTCCCGAGCCCTTAAACCCCACCACGTGAACCCCCTTGCCAAGGTCTCCCTACAGGGAGGAGGAATCCCAGATCTGGTACCGTTTTCGTGAGTCCGGCGCTGCACCGCCGTTCTCCGGTGACCAGGCACCATGACTCTGTTCGAGTTCGCCAATGGCATAGTCCTAGATACTGCTGCACTTTTGATAAACTTGCAAAAATCATATCTTCAGATCTAAAAGTGAGAAAAATGCAAATAATAGCTTTTTGGAAAGCCTGAAACATGTGCTTTACAATAAACCACTTTTTCACATACGGTTCTGTGCAATAAATTGAAGTTTTGACTAAAAACAAGTGGCAGCCTGCTAAGCAGTTTAAATCGAGATTTAATTCTTTGCAATTTACAAAAAAATCATATCTCTAAAAATACAAATCAGAAAAATGCACTTGATGACTTTTTGGAATGCTCAGAGCATGAACTTTACATTTCCCAACTTTGTTGTATAGGTTCTGTGCAAAAATTCAAAGTTTCATGTAAATTAAAGTGGAACCTTGTTAAGCTTATAAATTCCTTAAATATTCCCTAAAAATGTAAAATTCACCCAAATGGGTATGTGCACTTTTCATTACATATGAGACCCCCTGGTATCTGAGTTTCATGCTTTCATACATATTTTGTCACCATTAGTATTATTGGCTTATGTGGTGTATAGTTGTTTGAAATATGTCATTTTAAAAAAATGAGAGGAAATACATACATACATCCTCATCAAATTGCTTTAGTCCTCATCTCGAGTAAATTCCATCAAACTCTGTTTAGAGACGTTTTAAAAATTACGTTTACAGGAAATGGTAAGGTAGCTAAATGCATAGTTGCTATTATAGTTTAAATAGGGAATTGCTTTACTTTGAGTAATAAGTAAGATAAAAATTTAATTGTTTCTGATGGTCAATAATAGGGAAGATCATGTTTCGTCACGATGAGTTATTAGGATTGTTCATTACCTAAGTGCTAATTATAAATTATCGGGTTAAAGGGTGCATAAAATGACCAATAGTGCTAATTATAAAATACTAGGTTAAAGGGTGCATAAATGACCAATAACCTTCTTGTCATATTAATTCAAGCGTGAAGTTCTCCGAGCAATGCTTATAAGTTCAGCGTGCATAATCATTATATTTGAGGTGTGTTTGCATAATTTAGGAGTAACCCTGCTGAAAGCAACACTTAGCAGAATTTTGAAATCGCAATGGCACAAGTGTAAAAACAGTGACTGTCAAGCGAATTAAAAATTTCATAACTTCGCGTAGGAAGCTCAGATTTGAACGAAGGAAGACATTTTGGAAAGCTTGTAACTTGCACCTTGAACTGAACCAAATGAACATGTATGTTGTTATGGAGAAAATAAAAGCTTGAGCCACCTTAACTTGCTATCACGGCCACGAAGCTTAACAGGATTGCATTTTTCAAATTGCGTAGCATTCATCTCCTAGATCCAAAGTACTGGACCAAGCACTTGATGGACAGTACAGAATGTGTAAATTGCCATGGTAGCATAATCCAGGTATTTTCGGTGGGAAAAATAAAAGATCCAAGTACTTTAAAGTGCTAATCTGTTAAGGTCCCGTGACAACTTTGCATTTTAAAAATTCAATAACTATTGATATACAAATCCAAATGATGCAAATGATCATTCATTGGAATCCCTGGAGAATCTACTTTATATGACCCTGCTTGGTTCACCCAAGTTATATAGCAAAAATGTGAATTTTTAGCTACTTAAGAAGGCCTCACGTTAAGGCTGAAACAGGACTTAATCGAGGCAAATTTGTGAAACAAACCAAATTCAAATTTGAGCATCTTCTTTCATTTGGCATGATTAATCATATTGCACATATTGCTGGTACATTTGAGCATGTCATAATAAATTTTGCATTTTTGGGTAAGTACAGTCATATACCTTGTAAGTTTAATCATGGATAAATCCACATAAAATGTTATATGCTTATGGTGCTCAATGTATAAAAATGATGAACATCATCTTAAGAAAATGTTGTGTCAACCTCTTGCATAATGATTAGTCTTAAAAGGCATAATACTGACATATGTCAAGAAGTGCGTGTAAATAAATTTATTCCAAGATTGTGTCATCCAAATATTAATGCAGGTGCACAAATGCTATAAC
Organism: Chloris gayana; assembly: GCA_031894775.1. Lineage (NCBI taxonomy): Eukaryota > Viridiplantae > Streptophyta > Magnoliopsida > Poales > Poaceae > Chloris > Chloris gayana. The sequence continues at coordinate 16,228 of JAUNZO010004206.1, forward strand.
TCATAACATGGCAGCACCTAGTCATGTGATCATTTCGTCACACTCATATCAATACTCAATGCTGCCCTACACTCTTGGTCACAACGCAAACATGTGTATTTATGCTAAGTAATGAATATTTCTTCTAATTAAAAGGTTGTCCCCATGACATAACCTACACTACTCATTATCATCATAAATCATCTCACCTATGAGCATGTTTATTTTATGCAAACATTTCATTGCATTTTGTTATTGAGAAAGTTCCATGAGCTATGTAATACTGATTTCACTCATGCTCATGCACTGCATTTGTATTCATATAGGAACCCCAACCGGAACTGAAGATCAAGGAGGACACCAGTTGGAAGTGAGTGAGTTCGAGCGTGCTAACTGCGAACCCAACCAAGGCAAGCCCCGGTGCATAATCCCACTTGTTTAGTTTTTGGTTTAAATTCACATATGTCTATGTTTATGTATTGTGCACTTACGTTTAGGAGTTGATCGTAACCCTAGTTGCATTATGTTCCCTATTGCCTATGGTCTTTGGATAGGTATAATCCTTTTTCGATAGAATGGCTATGCTTAAATGAGTCACCGGTAGCAACACCGAGTGGTTTGGAGACCTCTCGGTTTAGGTTTCAAATATTGTTACCTCTCACATGATTAAATTGGAGACCGTACGGGGAAGTGCATGTGTTGGAAAGCGGTGACAAGGTTGGCCCTTGTTCGCCATAGCCCCGTGCGTGTCGGTCAAGGACCGTTCGTTGTGACTCCGCGAGCAAGTATTGAGTTGTGTACCAAATGCATACCTTCGTATGGGAGTTGGTAAACTGATGTAACTTGAGAGTCGTAGTGTTGGACGGTCTCTCCACCCTTTGTGCAAAGTGTTGGTCACGGTGGATGCACGGGTTTGTGAGTAGATGGAGGGTGTGTTATTACCCTTGGACCCGACGCTACTGTGGTTGCATGTGGAATGCACACTCGGAGGGTGGACCCGGCTCATATCTATGGTGATCTTGTGAAAGGTGGCCATACGTGTTCTTAAATGATGCGTCTGTCGTGCATTTGGGTTTCCCCTGCAGGGTGTAAATCGATATATATCGCCGTCCCTCGCGGTGATGAGTACCACTTGTCTCGAGCAGATTGCATCGTAGTAACAAAGTGAATATGATGATTAAGTTTGCTGATTTTGAAGAATTGCTTCATGTATTGCAACCATGTTTTGTTAGAAATGCTCACTAAATTTATATTCATGTTCAAACCCCTTTAAATTGGCTAAAACATGAATTTTTAGAAAAACATAGGTGCTGTTTTTGGCTATTTCCTGCAAACCCGGTCAGCCCCTGCATACTAGGAGTTGGTTGTAGAAACCATTTTTGTCGGGTAAGACTTGCGGAGTATATTAGATACTCAGGGCTTTGTTGTTAACATTTTTGTGCAGGTGAAATTGTCGAGAAGAATGGGCACATCTACGGGCTGATGTGTCACATTTTAGGCAACTATCGTATTTTCTTTACGCTTCCGCTCATTGTATATTAATGTATTGAAATCTGAATTTGGAACTCTATGTATAATAATAACTTTAACTTCAGATGTAAAATATGTCACTCATGTAACATAAATATGTATATGGAAATGGTGGATGTATCGTTAACGTATGTGCAATGAACGTTCGCTTTGTCGAATGTCTCCCGATGCGGTCCTGCTCGACAATCCCTCTCGCCTTGCGAGGTGGGGATGTCACAGCCAAGATGAGTGGATATTTACCAGCTTTTGGCAATACCTCGGGATGATCAGCTCTGCTAAAAGTAATGGGCACCTCGGACCACCGTAGGTATTCGAGCGTGGCGGGAGCGACGGCATTAACCTCTCGAAACGCCAACTTTTGCTTTCTCTTCGACTCGTAAGCGTCCGGGCCTCCATAAATCATGTTCACCTCTCGAGCCGGTTCTTGAAAACCTTCATCATCCCCATTATCATCGTGCTCTTTATCCTTGCCCTTGTCATCTCTCCGGTTCCGATGAGCGGATCGAGGCGCAAACTTTAAGGCAAGCCGAGCGAACGGCCTTAACAGGAAGCACTCCTTGGCTTTATGATTCCCATTATGAATCATGCAAGGGCCCTCTAGAAGTATTTCGAACGACAATCGTTCTCTTGGACCTCTCTTAGGAGGTGTCGACCGGTCTCCTCTATGAGATCGGTCGACAACCGCAACAAGGTGATCCGCCTTGCGCTTGTTGTTGTTCTTGGATCCAGATCGGTTGCCTTGGTCATGCTTCGGTTCCTTCCCTTTGTTCCCGCGCAAATTGACCACGTTCGATTCTCTAGCAGCATAATCATCTGCTATCTTGAAGCACTCGACGCCGTCATGGTAAGGTTTCGATTGCGCCTTCCAATCTTGTGAACTAAGGCTTCACTTCGGACGCCGACTTGAAACGCCGCAATTACTTGCTGATCCGGAACATTGGGGATTAAGGCTTTCTTGTTGCGAAAGGCCCGATGAAGTCCGTAAGAGGTTCGTCGGGCTTACGCTTCGACTGTTGAGGTCGAAGTAATACCCGGCTTCTCACAAGTCGCTTGGAAATTCTCTACGAACTTTTTGGTGAGGTCGCCCCAAGAAGAGATAGATTTCTCGGGTAGGGACCGCAACCACAAGCGTCCAGCCTGCTCCATGCACATGGGAAGGTAATTAGCTAGCACAAATGTATCTCCTCCTGCTGACCGGATGGCGGTGGTGTACATGCGTAGCCACTCGGCAGGAGGTGCTTTACCATCATACTTATCAATGGCCCCGGGATTAAATCCCCGGGGTATTTACAAATGCGTAAATCTCGCGTGAAAGCGGTAATCACGGAGTACTCGTCATCTTCCGGACCGGTCCGGACCGGTGAAGGGGATCGTCGACGAGGGTAATGCCGGTAGTTGCAATCTCTATCATCATCGGAGTAGTCATAGTATCGATCTTCTTGATACCTATCTCCCGATCCATCCCGACGATCGTTGTTGGCCGGTTGTGCGGTCTACGAAGGGGGAGGCGAGGCGGAGGCGGAGGCGCCGCTTGGCGATCATTATTGTCACGTCGAGGCTCCCCGTCTCTGTCTCCGTTGTCGCGTCCCCTTCGATCCCTGGTATCACAACGATCATCTCGTCTCGGCCGGTCATCTCCATGAACATGTCGGTTGCCTTGTCCTCGCTGGTCATTGCGCGGAGGATTTCCACCGGGGGCGGCGCCGAAGCGGCCGGTCCACGCCGAGGCGAATTAGCCACGTGCGGGCGAGGCGGGCGGGGTCCCGCGGATGATTATCCACATGACCGGTACGACGCCTCTCATCTTCTTCGTGTCTCCGACGTTCTTCCGTTCTCTCTGCATGGTGATCGATGAGGACGTTACGAGCGTCATGGTTACCATTAAGCGGTACGCGCAAATCTTGATCCGGAGCTCGTCCATGTGCATCCACGATCGGGGTGTGTCGAGGCCCAAGCCTTCCTCCGGAGGAAGCTCCTTCGGACCGGGCTCTCGTAGGCCGCTCCGAGCGAGAACGCCGGCGGCTTGAAGATTCCGACCTGTCATGAACGAGTTGATTTGTTTGTAGAGCAGCCGCATCTACCAAATTCAAAGCGCGTTGCAACCCCGGTGTTGCATTAAAGACTTCTTCCGGTATTGTCTCAAGGGTTTGTTTCACTCCCACAATGTTGTGAATCGGCGACGTGAAGACCCGAGCGCCATTTAATTCCACTTCCATGGAGCTCAAATCCAAAGCTCGCTCGAAGAACGATGTCGCCTTCCACTGCGACATCCACATCGGCTGTTATATCCTAGGGACGTTTCTTCCGGGTCTCTAGACCGGTGCAGCGGTGGGCCCGTGGCTGGGGAGCGGTCGCGGGAATGCTTCCTCCGGCTCGACCGGTACCAGCAGCATTTGCGGGCGGATTCACGGCTGAAGGTTGTGGAGGTTGTTCATCTCTATCCGCTTCTTCGTTTCACGACGACGATGATCGGATTCGTCTCTCGCCATCCTTGCTTCTTCTTCGGCAGCTTCCTCGGGATTGAGTTGGCGAATAAGCTGGTCCTGTCATGAGCACTTGGAAGAAGACCGGAGGTTCTTCCTCGAAGTCATTAACAAACTCGCAAGAGCGGCTTATTATTACGGATCGGGCACCAATCCGAGATGCGGGCGGTCCGATTGTTCGCGCTAAAGCTGCGTCGGATCCGCAAAGTTCTAAGCCGGAGGTGCCAACCGTGGCAGGTGATCGCGCTTCGAAGCCGTGGCCCGGCTACGAGTTGGATTCATCAAAAGCAGTTTTCCGACGGAATCGGCTTCAAAGTCGAGGGAACCGAAGCGGATCTTGCAGCCGGGCACGAAGTCGACGACGAACGGAGAGGCCATCGAACTCACTAGGAACTCGCCGGGACCCCTACCGGCGCGCCAAATGTCGAGTCTTAAACTCGGCACTAGTACTACCTGGTCCCTCACGAGCGTGGAATTCGATGGTGCAACACACGAAACACACGGGAACACGAGATTTTATACGGGTTCGGGCCCCTCGAATTGAGAGTAATACCCTACGTCCCGTATGTTATGTATTGCCTTTAGCGGATTGCTAATTGCAAGATCTCGGATAGCTTTCAGGAGGTCTCTGCTCCGCCTTATATATCCGGGGAGCTAGGTTACATGCGAGTCCTAGTCGATTACACGGATTACATATATGGAAGTTCTATCTCTAGCTTTCCTTGTTGATTCGAGTCCTAACGGACTACAAATTACTCCTTTACTTGCTTCTCAAGTTATCATACGCCGATCTTGATACCCGCCTCATCTCCATACCGGTATATGGAACCCTTTGTTATTCCGGACCGGTCGGGGACCGATCTGCGGCTATCTCCATCATCTTTATCTTCATTGATGTGTTACCGTGTCTTTGCGCATCCATTCCTTTATCATTTGTATACCCATAAGGCAAGTATACGACAGCAGGTTCCGCGGCGAAGACGTCACGGTGCTCGAGCTTGACGGAGCGTCGGCCGGGGCGAACGTCGGAGCTCGGGAATATCATCGAGCATCCCTCCGCTTGGGGATAACCCTCGCCTTCCTCGTCACCGGCATCCCCCTCGACTCCGGCGTTCTCCTCGTGCTCGGGCCGGGGCGCCCCTTCCTCCCTCGCTGCATGACGAATTTCTTCATCAACAAAGAGTCCTTCATTAGGTGCTTGACGGGGAACTTGTGGTTGGGGCATGGTCCGTTCCACCTCTTCTCGAAGTGGTTCGGCGGGTCTTTGTTGGGCTGCTTGGCGCCCTTTTTCTCGGTCATGGCCACCACGGGACCGTCGTTCGACCGCGATTTGTTCTTCTTGTTGGACTTGGAGCCGGAGGGGCCTCCGCCGGCGTTGCCGTCGGCCCGCTTGCCTTTCCCCTTCTCGGGGGTATCGCGGTGAAGGAGGGCTCCAACCGCCTCTTCGCCCGAAGCGTGCCTCGTGGCGATGTCGATGATCTCCCGAGGTGTTCGTGACCACCTACACCCCAGCTCGTGAACGAGAGCCTCGAAGTTTGTTCCGGAGAGGAACACGCCCATGACGTCCGCGTCGACGACGTGGGGAAGCTCGTTGCAGCCCGGGAAAAGCGTCGAATGTAATCCCGGAGCGGCTCGTTCGGCTTTTGCCGACGGTTCTTCAACTCCTAGGGCTTGCCCGGCGGGCACACGTAGCCCGGAAGTTGCCCACGAATACCTCTCGCAGGTCCGTCCATGAATGTATCTTGTTCACGGGGAGATGCTCTAGCCAAGTCCGGCCGAGTCGGCGAGATACGATGGCAGGTTTCGAATGA
>JAUNZO010004207.1:0-10707 GCA_031894775.1 Chloris gayana
CAAGATGCCCGTGCGTTGCTACGGGCAATATATTTACAGAAATATATGCATCCCTATAATACATATAAAAAGTAAATATTACATTAGTACTCATAAGGAGTGAATAAAAATTGAAACTTGCCTTCTTTCAAACCGCTATTTTATAAGCTTGTGTTCATACATTACAAAGGCCACAAGACAATATAGTTAATAACATTATTAAAATATTTTGATATCAACATAACAACTTTACTTTTTCTATTAAAAAATATATAATTCTCACATTGATTAGAAAAGGAACTATAATAATTTATATATCAGAACTAAAAACAGAAAAGACTGTTAAACACATCTCTCACATTCAGACTGGATACTATCTCTCTTGCGCATGTAGAGGCATGCACACCTGCTGCCTTTTGCATGATTGTAGGCTCTCCATGGACCGACACCCGAGCTCATGCAGCCTTCACGATTTCATCCACTGCATCTTAGTGCAACCATCTCACTTCTATTTACTTTCTTGTTCCTCCCCCAACATTGACACTCGACAAGTACTCCGTATCCACCATTTTGAACAACACCAGCTCAGTTCTAATTGCTTTCTTCTTCCTCCCCCAACATTGACATTCAGACAGGTACTTCGTATCCAACACAAAAGGGAATCAACCAAATGCAAAGTGTATCAAGTCATTAGTTAATCATAATCTCTCTTCCGTAGCTAATTAGAGGTTATCAATTGTTTTCCACTCTCGTCTAGAGGTAAACCTAACATGGTTCTCATTTTTAACCTTAAAAACAAATTTAGTTGTGCCGTTATAAAACAAAGAAAAAAAAGATGGCCAATCCAGCCTGTAAGATACTCTTATCATTTCTAACAAATTAATGACCAGGAGCATGCACAAGAATGTCAACACCCTTTCAAGATCTCTTACGTGCAATGGGAGGGATAAAACTACAAATGTAAAATATGATTAAAAAATATATCATCAATAAGAGAAGGGATCAAGGCAAGCTGAAGCCTGACTGCCTGAGTGTGTCTATGTACCATAACTTGCATCAAGGCAGACCGGATTTCCCAGTCCTACCCATGACAAGTCATGCATGGAAAATGAATTACCATAATTGCGTTAGGCTATCTAGAATTTCAGAATGTCCAATATTATATCAGCATTGCACTTTGTGATAAATTCCTTGATACATTATTACAAAACTTTTTTATAGTATGAATATATATATTTATTTGATTTGTTGTACCATGGTAACAGAAGTGCATCAGGTGCAAATCGTTCGACTTGCTAACAAGCACATTCCAACAAATGATTCTAGTTGTTTTAAATGATAGCAAGAAATGCAGTTCATCAATATTACATAAGCTACCTATATACTGTGACAGTGCAACACTTTCTTGGGAGAAAATCAAGCACAACTTTTTTTTTGCCTAGACCTCATGAATTGGATGACAATGAAAGCTCCTTCAAACCTCTATTCAGTCTTTGCTGAAGTGGATTACACCTTCTCTGCAGTTCCTGACACTCCTTTACAACCTGCAATGTGCTGAGTTGGGTTAGTAGCTAGTGTCACAAGCAATTAAATATGAATGATAATCACATGTTGCTCAATCAAATTTTCTGTTTTATCCATTCTCTTTTGAGATATCAGATTTATGTAAAGGTAATTAATAAAGTTCTTTCAGCATCAATCAAATATTAGTATGTTTCTTGGTATCTATAGCCAATGCAATAACATAACTATTAGCAATTATACTTGGTATTTTTTGTTCACTTTAGAAATGAAAATAAAAGGTAACTGGGACTACAAAATAACCCATCATGAATACATAGGGTAGTTAGTTGCTAACCTGTAGCACATCTTCCAGTTGCCTTGTATAATTACAAGATCTGTAGAGAGAAGAAGTCAGTCTTGTTTGGAGCACCTCATTTTTCACAAATATCATTGCTACAGCTACATCTGCAGACTAAGGAAGATCATTGTGAGATTAATATATACAATACTTAAAAGATTGACACATAATTATTGATATAACATAATTAAAAGCTATGAGTTCCAACCTCACCTGAAGATTGACATACAAAGACAGAAAGCAAAACAAAGATTGGCAATCAAAGTGGCTGAAGATATCACGTACCTCATGAACCTCAACTCCCATGAGGAAACCGCTCAACACCAATGAGGAAACCCTTCATGGGTGTTGAGGTTCAAAGGTAAAGTCAACAGAATGTAATGAATTCAAATAGCAATCATATTGCTGGGAGCAAAGAATGATATGGCATATCTAGCATCAAAGTTTATATTGTTTATTCTGCACCCAAAAATTATTGGTTATGCTCATTTCAATGGCAATAGGCAGAGAAATTGTACTCACAAAATAGAATACATTTAAATTGGGAAATAAATTTGCATTTTTATGAGCAATTTATATTGTCTGCAGAGATTGATGTCAATCACCCCCTTTGTACCCAGTCCAGCATGTCACACAACTCACGCACTTAACTGGACAGTTGATAAATGTTCTAGTGAAAGAGATTTAAACAAAAAAAATTATCAATAAGCCACACGGAGGAAACAAAACACTACCTTTCACTCATTCTCCTCCCGTTGATACCTTTCTTTCGGAATGCACACTGCAACTTTTTCACGAGCAGTGTATACCCCATGGCAAGTAATCAAATTTCGTGAGGACACCATGTGACCATCCTGATAATATGATCTGACTGTAAATTGACTACTGGCCTGCTTTAGGTCAGTTCATTTCACCACAAAGAACTTTAATTAATTTGACTTCATCCTTTTTTTTTGGTTTACCTACATCGTAGAATAGTATAGGAAATTAAGCCCAGGTGTCAATATGCATTAGCAGTTACCAAATAGCCAAAAGTGATATTATGGAGCTCAGGTCTTTAAATTTGGTTAAGCTCCAATCTGCTAAAGTACTTTTCCTTTCTACTTTCATTCATATTGATGCTAAATCAATCAAAATAAGTAATCAATATATGCTACAAATAAACATATAGAAGAAATTATGAGAACATTGACTCTAAATCTGAGAAAATGAAGTGCCTCAAGCCTGTTCCAGATGCTTCTTGTCATATGCGCATAATCAATGTTGCTCAAGGTTTCCTCAAGGCACAGATGGTGAAACAGTACTAACACTAAGTTTTTAGTTCTCCCTCCTAATGAGTCACGGAGCAACCTTGTTGCTTTGTTGTCCCTAAGAGATGAGATACTGTAACCAAGGTAAGCACATATTAAATTTTATGTGTTTATTACTTTAGATAAGTGAGCAACTGAATCTTCTTACCTGTAAGGTAAGATGTCCTAGGTGCTCCACCAATGCCGTGATAACACGACCCAAAGTGAGCAAGCTTTTATTGATTTCAACAGCCTCCCTTGTGCAGCCCTGTGAATCAAAAGAACATCAGAATGTAAGCAAGTTATGCAGTACACAGTATTTGGGGGCAACAATCCACAATTTTAATATTGTTACATGCATCAATCAGCATCTTCGTGTAACAAATGATGAACAAATAGCTCACAATTTCATATCGTATCTCTTTGAATTACATAAAAACACTAATCAAGTTAGATGGCAAAGTTTTACAAGTTATGTAGTACACAATATATGGGGCCAACAATCCACAATTTTAAACAAAATAGCTCACAATTTTATATCGTATCTCTTTGAATTACATAAGAAAACACTAATCAAGTTAGATGGCAGAGTTTTACAAGTTTGTGTCTGTTCCAAGGTTATCAAACAGATGTGGTGCACACATTTATTTAAGCTCTCAGTTTGTTTGCCCTAATGGATAGGTGCAAATCCTTATAAAACAGTAACTCCAAGATAAATTGTTTTACATGTGAATCCCATAACTGATTGATCAATTACCTGGTAGTGAATGAGTGTAGAAAACACACCAATATTTGTTATGTACTGTAATTGAATTCGTATATAGTAGACAGAAGGTGTCTCGTACCGTTTTGTTTACAACTTTCATCTTTGTCACTTCAATTATTATTATTCAGAATTGGATATGGGACCTATTGCTAAGTTAAAATACTATGCTCATGATCCAGAAATCACTATAAAATGAGGCACACCCAAATTAATAAATTCACCTAAAAATCAAACATTGTTGACATTGTCAAATGATCTTTTGGAAGATGGAACAGAACGTTAGTTACCCACTCATTAGTTTTTAGTCAGGCCAATCACTTGCATCAATAGATTTTTGACAAGATTTACTTTCCAAGTTGTAAGAGTTAGTTGCAACAGAACTCCCAAGCAACTGATTTTGGCTCAGCCAAAAAGCCCACGGTTGCCTATGTTTCCTTGCACTTCTTTCAAGTGTTGCTCTTCTAAAAGATCCGGGCTCTTCATATACTGCTTGGTACGTCTGTATTTTCAAGCTATAAAAGTTAGTCCTAGTATAGAACCATGTAATATTAGGCAAAAAAACAGAGCATGACATTTCGACAATTACCTGTCCAGTTCGTTAAGAACAGGGAATGTTGGCATAAAGTCCCTGGATTTAGGTAGAGGAACCTCAGTGAACCATTTGTGCTGCCTCATCTACTGATATATACTGCAAGGGAGACAATGTTCAGTCTAGAATGCGCTTAAGGAGAATAAAAGAAGCGGAGTCAAATGGTATCTAGAGATTCAAATTATAGTATTATCTTATCAAGATCGTAAGTAAGCAGGTTGTTCAACAGATCAAAACCAGCCTCGAATAGGATTGGTCGTCCAGAAAAAAGATGCAGCTCGGAACTTATCTGGTAGCCTGTTATACTTGAGAAGACAAAGAATTCCCTCCATCATACTGTATACTCGGCAAAACAACAACAAATGCAACTGCGGAGACACGGTTGCTGTCAAAATTGATTTCGACACCCGGTAATTTTGAATATCCCAGCCAAATCTTTTCATTAGGTGTGCAAAGGGTTCTAAATATCTATAGCATCCAATATTAGCTAATAATCAAGATAAGAAAAATCAAATACCTTATCTTGTTGTTCCAAGTCGTTCTTTCCATTGAATAATGGTTCTTTGGCAAGAAGTGGTTGCGCGCCCGCAGCTCATGCTCCATCACCAGCTCCGCCGTGGACGCGTTAAGCTTTTCGCGGTTCGATTTTCCAAGAGCCACCGCCCGCGGAACAGCTCCACCTCCACTTTCCGCTGCATCAGCATGCCGTCGGCCAGCGCCACCGCCTTCCTTGCGTCCAGCGAGCTTAGCGCCCGGATCTGGGTCTTCTAGCTGGCTTAGACGGCGATGCAGTAGAGGCCGAGCGGACTGGGGCGCGAGGAGAGGCTGAGCGGACGGAAGGACGAGCAGAGGCAGAGAAGGGCGGTGCGTCGAGGGCGCAAGCGGCAACGGAGGGGAGGCGGACGGCGAACCGGAGGAGGTGGAGGCGGCGCTAGCGTGGGTGGAGGGGAGGCGGACGGCGGGCGGCGCCCGAGCATGAGGGCGCGAGAGCTGGTTTTGAGGAAGGAGCAGGAGGAGCGATGCGACGGTTCCGTTCCGGAAGAGGAGGACGGCGCTGCGTGACACGAGCGCAAAGGGACGCGGATGGTGGCGACGGCGGCGGAAGCGGCGCGAGCGCTCCACCGCCCGCGGAACAGCTCCACCTCCACTTTCCGCTGCATCAGCATGCCGTCGGCCGGCGCCACCGCCTTCCTTGCGTCCAGCCGAGCTTAGCGCCCGGATCTCGGGTCTTCTAGCTGGCTTAGACGGCGATGCGCAGAGGCCGAGCGGACCGGGGCGCGAGGAGAGGCCGAGCGGACGGAAGGACGAGCAGAGGCGAGAGAAGGGCGGTGCGTCGAGGGCGCAAGCGGCAACGGAGGGGAGGCGGACGGCGAACCGGAGGAGGTGGAGGCGGCGCTAGCGTGGGTGGAGGGGAGGCGGACGGCGGGCGGCGCCCGAGCATGAGGGCGCGAGAGCTGGTTTTGAGGAAGGAGCAGGAGGAGCGATGCGACGGTTCCGTTCCGGAAGAGGAGGACGGCGCTGCGTGACACGAGCGCAAAGGGACGCGGATGGTGGCGACGGCGGCGGAAGCGGCGCGAGCGCTCCACCGCCCGCGGAACAGCTCCACCTCCACTTTCCGCTGCATCAGCATGCCGTCGGCCGGCGCCACCGCCTTCCTTGCGTCCAGCCGAGCTTAGCGCCCGGATCCGGGTCTTCTAGCTGGCTTAGACGGCGATGCAGTAGAGGCCGAGCGGACCGGGGCGCGAGGAGAGGCCGAGCGGACGGAAGGACGAGCAGAGGCAGCAGAAGGGCGGTGCGTCGAGGGCGCAAGCGGCAACGGAGGGGAGGCGGACGGCGAACCGGAGGAGGTGGAGGCGGCGCTAGCGTGGGTGGAGGGGAGGCGGACGGCGGGCGGTGCCCGAGCATGAGGGCGCGAGAGCTGGTTTTGAGGAAGGAGCAGGAGGAGCGATGCGACGGTTCCGTTCCGGAAGAGGAGGATGGCGCTGCGTGACACGAGCGCAAAGGGACGCGGATGGTGGCGACGGCGGCGGAAGCGGCGCGAGCGCTCTAGGTTAGAAGGGAGTCGGGCGCACGGGCGGGCGATGGTGGTGGGCTGCCGCGACGTAAAAGGCGACGGGTTTTGGTGGAGGGCGTAGACGACCTCACCAGATTTATTATATTGGGTATAGACTACAGGACCTTCATTACTTGCCATATCCGTGAACCGAACAGGCGCATGTCAAAACGTTAGTCCGGCCTCTTGGTTGATAGTTTCTTTCCTCAAGGTGCGGTGCATACCTGTCCGTAATCGACCTACGAGCTGGATTCCAAAGTCCCCGGCCAAATGCGTAGTTTTTGAACTCACTCCATAGTCGCAAGTACTTCCACCATACATTGCTCCATGCCCTTGCATACCGAGATTTATGTGAGGTTGATCTGTACCATAGTTGTTCACCCGAGGAAAATATCTTGAAGCTGGATCGTTGCCCATTACATGGCCTTGACCATGACTGAAATTGGACAAATAGTCTAAAGCCGATAGCGGGGGAATCAGCCTCCCCACGAGCGTTTTGGCTATCGTGGCCATCGTCCACGTGCGCCACGCCATTTTCCGGCTAGCGTGCCGGCCACTCAGGGTGGCCACGTCGCCGTCTAGCCGCGACTCCCCACGTGGGCCATGGGCCGCTAGGCCTTGCACGGAGAGGCCGGGGAAGCCCGACGCGGACCGTCGAAAGGCCGTCCTCCTTCCCCATCGCCGGATATGGCCCGGTGAAGCCGGATCCGAGCCGCCGGAGGTGGGGGAGAGGGCACCGCTACGCGCCGATGAGAGGAACGTGCGGCGAGGCCGGCAGCGAGGGGTCGGAGGCGCCACCGGATCCGGGTGACAAGGAGGAGGGAGATTGGGAGGTGGGCTAGCCGAAAAGGAGGGAGGTGCGGAGGTGGGGGCTCACGGGGTTCCGGCCTCGCCGGCGCCGCACGCCCTTGCTCCATGCGCGCCGGTACTGTAGGACCGGGAAAAGGGAGGGGTCCGACGCAGCAGGGAGAGGTGGGGCCCACCGAGGTCCGACCGGTGTTGTCGACGCCGCTGCGGCCAATGCGCCGCTGCGTTAGAGCGAAGGAGGAAGCGGCGGCGTGGGGGCCGAGGAGGAAGAGGTGCGGGCGGAGGAGGATAGGTTTAGGGTTCACCACATTTTGTTGTTATGTTTTTTTTACGAAAGAGTCCCCGTCCCGTTCCACATTCACAGTTCTCTTCAAGACAAGGTTATTTGCGGTTTAGTGCCCGACGTTTCATGAAATAACGAATCCGAGTGTTGTGTATTTATACTCTTCCGTAAAGACGCTCGGATTTTTTGATTATTTTGCTTAGAAACTTGCTATCTTTTTTATAGTGTCTTTGTTTACTTTTACATACCCCTTATACCCTCTAACTTTAGGAAAATTTAGCGCGACGGAGCACGCTTGCCTCCCTAGGTATTCCGATATGCTGTGTAGTTTGTGTGTTCTGGTCTTCTTGGATAAAAAGGCGGACTATACCACTTACTGGTAAAATATCCAAGTACATTTTAGGTGGAATGGAAGACTTTGCCGTCCAAGTAATACCATGTTCGGACTTCCGGTTCTCCCGGATATGGAAAAGGACCATGCCATTGTCTAGCACCAAAACCAACCAGTAGGTGTAAATGCTGCCGGCATGTTACCCCATGTATTTGAGTCATAATTGCCATTGGTGGAATAGTTGAGTCGGCATTGATCTTCATATATGTATTGGTTGTTGTATCCAGGGTTCTGATCATACAAGTCATTGTATGATCCCTTTCCTTCTGCCGCATGGTTCTTCGATTTCTTTTGAACATTTTGACCCATGGGTGAGTTAGGAGAATTTTGTTTGGTACTGCACATTAAATGCTCTATTCTACTTGATCATGTACCCTACCTAGTTTTGCATTTGGAAATCTTTGGTACTCTCTCCCCACTTTCTATTGCTGTGATCCATATCATCCATTTCTTTGAGCTGTGAAGGATATTTTGCTCGAACAGGCATGAGAGCTGCGTGTAACTTTGAAGGATATTGATTATTAGTATCACAATACTGATCTGCTCTTCCATGTATAAATCTTTGATTCTTCAACTCCGTGTTGTTAACATCTGCTACATTTCTCTTGAATTCGTTTATCTTGCTAGACTGGTTACCCGAAACGTCCATGTCCATTGCTTTAGAAATACCAACACATTGAGAATTCTTTCGCTCCTCTTGGCAAGCATTGCCTCGATTGAGTATTTGTCCATCTTCATTCCAACCATATTCTGGTTGGTTATCTATTTTATCCGGTACTCTATGCACATGTCGAACAATCAGCTCCTTTTCTCGGGGAAACATCAATATAATCTGGTGTCACCCCAACATTACCTGGAATAGATGTACTGCTTGTTAGGTATTTGGATGAACTAATTTGTGCCTAGTAGCTTAGCAACATGGTATCGGAGGATCTAGGATACCGACTAGAGGGGGGGTGAATAGGCGGTTTTTGATAATTTTAATGCCCCGTACAAAAACAACGTAAGTAATACAAGATACTAACAGAAATAAAAGAGCTAAACTTAGCAAAAAGCAGAGCTAAAGCAAGCCTAGGTGATATGCATCATAATAAACACTAACAAGAAAAGCACAACAGATTAAACAAGAGAGGAGGCACGAATTTGACTCCGTGGTCTCGGTGACTTGTCGTTCACCCCTAATCCACGTTGAGGTGGATTCAAGCCTTTGATTCGCTTCTCTATCAAGAACACACTTCTCAACAAGAAGGGCTCACTTAAGAGCAACTTGATCTTAAGCCGAATCAATCCCTTAAACCTCTCCAAACCTCGATTTCACTAGAGTTACCCTTTACCGCTCAGGTGAGGTGAGTACAAGACCTCTTACAGAATTCCCGGGCCTCCTTTACAATCTTCTTGAAGGGCTCACGGATTTCACGCCACCAAGCCGACTAGGAGGCGGCAACCTCCAAGAGTAACAAGTCGATGTCGCTCGTTTGATGAACACCTAGTGCCGTAATGTTCAAATCACTCAAGAACAAGCACTAGATTCTCACACACTTGCAATGGATCAATGGAGGCTTGTGTGTGAGAGAGAAAGGCTCAAATAGCTCAGCAAGATCTTTCGGAATGTCAAGAGAGTCTCCTTGCACGAGAGGAGAGAGTATATACAGCCAAGGCATCGGAAACTAGCCGTTGGACAACTCTGCGCAACTTGCGATCGGAGCGCGGTCATGGGACGGTCGGACCGGCCAAGGCTTCAACGGTAACTTTTCGACAATGATTGGACCGTTTGAATTCTCACGGTCGGACCGAGCTCAACTCACGGTCGGACCGCCAACATAGGCATGACAACCGGAAGTTTCCGAGTGCACACGGTCGGACCGCCAGAGCCCGCGGTCGGACCAGCTATGACTCGGCGGTCGGACCGCACCCTTCTAGTGGTCGGACCGCTGATGGAGTTGATTTTCACCCTCCTGGATGCTTACGATCAGACCGCTAGAGAGCCGCGGTCGGACCGCCAGCCCTAGTTCGACTAGAATTTTTCAGGGAATTTTGGGGCTTGTCAATATAGAATTTTTCATAAGATATGTTGGAGATATTTCAACAGGGGATGTTTCAAGGAATATTTGGTCATTCTATCATTTGAAATTTGATGAACTTGAGTTGAGATATTCGCAAAGTGGCAACTAAGAGAGTATCAAGTTACTAGACATTTACCCCTCTTGATAGTGCGGCATCTATACTAACAACCCGGTCATCTCAAAGCATCTAATCTCCTCATGACCAGTGAAAGATAAAAACCTATTTTTATACCTTTGCCTTGAGCTGGCTTCTTCACTTGCTTGATGTTTAAGAGTTGATCATAATTCTTCATTAATTACCAAAACCTTATAATAGGCCCTAGATGCTTCAATGCTCTAATGCAATAATGCAGAAACCCCTCGCACTAACCATGCCTCATTGTGAAGGTGATAAATTTGACTCAAATACAAATGTACTTTTCAGAAAGTAATATGAATAATTATAATTGTTGGAAATATACCTAGCGGTAATCATAGAGATGATCATATTTCGTTGTATTCATGATAAATGATTGATTGTTCCTTGAATAACCATATAAAGACAACTTGTATTGATTGTCAATTGATTCGTGAAACTCTTTAATTGTATGGTTATTCTAAAAGTTGTCCCTTGTCGTAGTTCATGT
>JAUNZO010004208.1:0-127177 GCA_031894775.1 Chloris gayana
TGTATGCATGATCACATACTAGATTCTACGGTTGTACCCAATAGGAGATGCTTCAGAAAAAAGGCGCATCTCTAATCACTTCAACTCTATAAAAATATCTTAAAATAGTGAATCAATTTGCTATCATGAATTAGTCGTAGATACAAGATTCACGCCAAATTTAGATTGTGAAAGATTCCATCATATGTAATCTCACCAGATAAGGGATTTATAATTTGTGTTAGAAATTAATTATGAGTTTGACTAAAAAGAATAATCCCATAACAGATTCACGAGCAAGAGTAAAACTTAATGTGATCAACAATATGAATATTCAATTTTCACGAGCAAGAGTCTTTGGGGAAGCACATTTTTTTTCTTGATAGTCTCAATTCAAGAATTGTATGTTTTAATTTTTTTAAGTGGGGAAATACTATCGGATTGGTAAGACGGGACATTTGCACATAGTCCAAAATTACAAACACTTGAGTTTAATATTAATTCAATTCACAAACAAAACTGAAGTAAAAAAGAGCAAACCTTGTGAGTTTATCATCCTAGTTGCTCAAGCATTGAACCTTGTGAGTTTATCTTCCCATTAAAAACTTAAAATCAATTGACTCACGATGACTTATTGAATTCGACATTTTTTCTGTATATCCACATATATAATAAAATTGTTTAAGTTTAAGATTGGATAATTTAATATCAAATGACTCGTGATGACTTATTTCAGATTTAAAATGCCATTGTATTACATTCGCAAAATGTAACCATTCAAACTTCAATGTGAAGGTAATTATTAAGATTTAGAGTCCATACAACTAGTGAATTTGTAGTATAGACTAAAGATTTTTCAAAAAACAATTTGCATGGAATCAGTAATATTGACTATATTTGTTCATGATATTGGTGTGCATTTGATTATTTTGATTAGAGTAGTTGTAATGGAACATGTTGAACTAGATATTGTACAAAAGCAATTTCTATATTACCATCGCTTTTCAAAAAACATCTAAAATTTTGCATTCTATATATTGTATAATCAAAATACACATGTTCTTCTGGTCCTAAAATCTACCATTTTGTGTTACAGGAGCATGTGTTTTTTTCAAAATTTTCTTTATATAATTTATAAAATCTGTGATACTGAATTACAAAACATCATCTTCTGATATATGAAATTTATTGCAACCATGGTTTTCTCTCATTATTCAAAGAGGGAGAAAAGCATTACCCCACCAATTTTTGAGAATATGAGATTAGAAACCAAATCTTTGTTATCTCCAGACTTTAAGCCTTTTTCATCAGATTATAGGACTACACTGAAGACGAAAAGAAACACAATAACGCGACGCGTACCCCACCAGCACCACGCACGACCGAACGAGTCGTAGCACAGTTCTGCGGCGGCGGCGGCGATGGGAGGACAGGCCACGAGTGCCGGCGGCGGCGGTTTCCGCGCGCGGATAGACCACTACCTCTACAGCGGCGAGAAGAAGCATGTCCTCGCCGGAATCGCGATCTTCGGCGCCATCTTCGGCGTCCCCTGGTACTTCATGACCCGAGGTACCAAAATAATCCCCTTTCCCAACAAGAAAACCTTTCCACCGTCCCATTCTTCCACATCGTTGCTATAAATTCTTCAAACTTATGTTATTGTCGGATTCACTTTGCCTACAAGTCCGGTCAACATTTTTGGGTGATGCGGAGCTGACTCAGGAGAACTAGGGTTTAGTGATTCACTTTCCCCTGGTTTTGTATTGTTCTTGGTCCATCTTAAATTGTTGGAATAGATCTCCAGGGGCTATACTAGGGTCTAACGGTACATGGTTTTGTCTTCTGAGGTAGTAGTGGCATTATGCATTAAAAGCAGATTTGAAGATTGAGTTCAGCACAAGGATTCTTGGGGCTTACTAAATTGATTTGCTATGTTCCTTTCAATTTGTGGTTAAATTGGTCAGAGTTTAGGTTTTAATCAGTCCGATTTTGTTTTGGCAAAAGATTGAACTTATGTCTTCGAAAGGTTCCATTTATCATGGTCGGTGAGCAATGGTTCTAAAATAAGAAATATGCATAGATCTACTATGCAAAGCAATGAGCTTGCATATTGATTCTACAGAGAATTGTATAGCACATCTGCATTTTTGTATGCTTAAATAAGAAATAATATTATGCTAAAAGTTGAAAAAAGATAGTACAATTTCTTTAGTTTCAGGAGATAGGTAGCATAGTGTAAGCACGCCCGTGAACTAATACTTTCAGAAAAACATGGCCTAAGGCATGCTTTTGTTTTGTGAAAAAAGACAACATATTAATGGCTTTGGCTTTGCTGTTCTATTACCATTCAGGTTTGGCACAAAATGATATTTATTTTAAGTAGCATGAAAATTATGTGCATGATGTATCTTCGTTAATGGGATTGCATTCCGTTTTATGAATCCACACTTCCATAATATATGGTTGTACATGTTCCATTTTCAAAACTGCAAACACTTAAGTATGCTTCTGTTAACATTGGAAAAGTGTATAATGTTGCCAGTAAATTATGCAGATGCATGTAAATATTTTCTTCGTGTAGTGGTAACATGGACTATGGCATAAAGTTATAGTGCAGCTATGAACGATACACTTTTGTACTTTTCATTATGTAAGACATTGAATGTTATTGTCAACACTGCAATTTTAGCTTTTGTTATATGGTACTCAACCTCGTGGTTTGAGTGCATATACTAAAGCAACACCCATTTTGGCTTGGAAGGGTGACTTTAAGTACAGGAGATTGTTCTCTCAGTGGTTTTGTATTACTGAGTGGATTTCATTCATTTGCACTAACCACTATCCTGTGATTTACCCACATGGGTATGCACTTTCTAGTGGCAGACTGGTATTTCAGTCCATCTGCCAGGTTGACGTCACAAGTGATTGAAGATCCACAAATCAAGCTGATCTTTGCTAAAATCACATTACACAAGTCAAATATGTTAAAAGAGGCCAGTCACAAAACATGGCAATCCTTGTTCACTGCATTTGTGATTACTAACACATTTGTATTGATGTCTTCTCATTTCCCTTGGTTATGCAGTTTACTGCAAGAAATAAATATTCCAAAATCATTGTTGTCTTTTCTTTTGAAGGATGTTCTTTTAATATTGTGATATAGCAAGGGAAAGTTGGTCCTGTGACACTGGAAGTTGCATGTTAGGAGAAATGTACCATCTAAAGAACTCCATTACAAACCACTGAGAGAACAATTTTCTTAGAATAATATATGTTAGTTTTTTGAATTATTTTACATATTTCTACCTCTAATCAAAATGGTATAATGACATATGTGCCCATATCTTCAATCTCCGATTGGATCTTCCGTGCTGGCCACCATTTCCTGAATGAAGCCAACGCTTAGCAGCGTTGTTCACTTTTGATGCGGGGGATCTCGGGTCAGCGCAGTTCACTCGACATTCATGGGGTGCGGGGGATCTCGGGTCAGCGCAGTTCACTCGACATTCATGGGGTGCGGGGGATCTCGGGTCAGCGCAGTTCACTCGACATTCATGGGCTCAAAATAGCACCCGGGAAATTTGAGCCATTCCACAAGCTTTTTCCTAATTTGGTCGTAGTTTCGTGCATTCTGAAGAGGCAAGTTCATTGGTGGTTTGTATCGGTCCTAGCTACTGTGTGTGCCATCCTTCCCACTGTACCTCTGTTTTACTATTGCTGCTGAAGCTGGCATATAAAAGAAACAAAAAATGACTCAGCCACCATCTACTCGCTCCCACAATTTCAACTTACCAAACAGAGGAAGATTGGATTTGGAGTTTAAAGGGAAACAAACATGTATATTTTTCTTCTTGCATTGGAAGAGAAGGCAACAAACATATAGTATATTTATCTTCCTGCATTGGAAGAAAAGGGCAACAAACACTTAGTTTAAAGGGCAACAAACATGCACAACTTCTAGTATATTTTTCTTCCATGTAGCTGTAGAAGATTAAGCATTGGTGACTCACTTTGCTTCCTGCGTTTGAAGAGAAGGCTAGTTTTCTGCCTTTTGTCTCCTAGCTTCTAAATTTCCTTAATGCTGGTGCTTAAAGCTAAAACACGTAACAGAAAGAAACTTTGGGAGTAATTTTTTAATAGGTTGTCATTAAGCTTGCTGCTCTCTTACTGATTGGGTGATCTCTGTTTTCAGTTTTCTATTTCATCAAAAGGTGCTGATTATTTGTTATATTTTCATTGTAGGGGCCAAGCATGAATCTCACCAAGATTACATGGAAAGAGCTAACAAGGCGAGGTCGGAGAGGCTGTCTTCAGGGCAGCCATCATCATTGAAAGAATGAAGTAGTACCTTACCTATTTCCGGACACCGAAACTGAATTTACTCTTTTTTTTATGTACACTGGGGATTTTGTCTGTTTTCAAATAAGCAGATTATCTTTCTTGTTTCATCAGCTATAAAAATCAAGTATTGTTCATTGCATTACAATATGTTTTGTCAGTTTGGAGGCACTTTAGCATTTATGCTGTGTACTGTATATCAGGAGATCACCAAGGACATGATAATTAAAGAACACAAGAGTTCTGCATTATGCTCTGCCTGCACTTCGTCCATTGTTCCGTGAGATAAATATTTCCCAGCTGAAATTTCCATTTTGGTGACACCAACCATGGCAGCCCAGAGAGTTTGTGTTTGGCATAACTGCTCAGCAAACTGATTTTGATTTCCTGTTCCAAGATATACCATTCAATTGTTGGGTGCAAGATTGAAATTCAAGCAATGTTTTGCAATTTCTGCTGAAAACATTGAAGAGTAATCAGAAATATGATACTCAAATGAAGTGCTAGGTCAGGATTTTGCGCTCTTTTCCCTCAGTCTCCGACACCCTTTTTAAATCTGTGAACTGTGACCGTGAATTCATCAAATGTACCATGTTTTTGGGAAAATAATGATGTTCTTCCAAAGATCTGCAACTTACAAGAGCACAATGTTCCTACTCGCCGACCTGCTGGGTGGCTGCACAGTGCAGTGGGGGGTATTTCTGCAAGTACAACTTACAACTTGACTGCCTGGAGGGGTGCCGGCAGGCGACGAGAGGGAGTGGCCGAGGAGACGAACTGGTGAAGATCTGATTTCGTCACCGTGCTGCCGACAAGAAATACATTTACTGCCACGGGGACTGAAGATAAGTCCTGCCACCGGGAGGTTATATTTCTTCGATGATTACAACTCAAACTCGGCTGCCTTTATAGTTTAGGCATCTGCTACTGTTAATAAGCCAACTAATTCTCCATGATTATTAGCTAGCTGTTCTTCGCAAAAAAAAAGGAAAGATTATTAGCTAGCTGAACGACGCTCTTAGTCACTCTTGTGTTGCCTACTTGCCTGTGTTGCACGTTGTCGACCCAGATATTTTCCGACCCACATGACACAGGAGTCGATAACAAGTTGGCACCGGGTTCGACCAGATACTGATCCTGACAACCTTGCGGTTGGGGTGTTCGATTTGAACAGGTTTATTGGCCAGACCACGTCCTTCTCTGCCACAGCTGTTGCAGGCTCGTTCAGGCTTCAAAGAGCTGGATGTGTTGTATGCCAGTTTTCTTGGTATGTTTTTTCACATACAAAGGATACGGGGAAAGTTTCAAGGTCTAATCGAATCCTCATCTCATTTGCTTGCACAAAAAAAAAAGGATCATCCAACTCAATATCTTGCTTTATGTTCTGGGGTTACATGATAGTGAGTTTTATATGTCATCTCTCTATTTTCTAAGTATGTTTTGGCCTTTGTCAATGTGAATAAGAGAGTCAACCAATCTAAAATAGTTGATCTTCCTTTTAATATTTGTTCCACTCCATTGTTTAGTTTGTCTCTTTTAATATCTTCCATTGCGTTAGTTGTTTGAGGCAGTTCAACAATCTATACACTAAGAAGAAAAAATCAGTAAGTGGTTATCAAAACAAATCGAATGGTTGGTTTAAATATCAATCGTAGGGTGTTCATAGACCTGCGTATTAATAAGATACTTAGTGGATCTACTTCAACAATAATACTCTTTTTGTTGATTTTGCAGCCAAGTAATAGCTGGCGAAATGTTGGAGTACATGTATGACTGAGTTGGGTGCTTACCAAGCCATGATGTTAAGCATATCAGACACCGAACTCAATATATGCATACAAGTACCTGTACTAACTTTTTCTCATATCACTTGATTTCATTTAGACTATTTTAGAAAGGCTTTCTAGAAGCAAACCAAGTGGCATCTAAGTTAAAAGTTTAACTAGCAAATTAGTCAAAATTCACTTTCTTCGAAGCAAATTTTAGTGTATGTACTATTCTATTCCATGTCATAAACATCTCTACTCAGTTCTTGAATTTAATAATAATTTTACTCATAGTCATAGTTGCACCGAGTCAAAATATTATTTCGGTCATGTTGGAAGACATTGTAAACGCTTCAGATCTAGCACAATGGAAAGCAAATATATCTATATAAAAAGCATGTTACTTCCATTAATAGAACCATAGTTTCCATTTGCCATTGCCTTAAATTGATTCTGTTTTTCTGCACTTTCTTCTGGTAAACCGTTTGGTATCTAAGGCCAAGACAAGGAGTAATGGCTGTACCTGATGTTCTAGCTGTGGTTGGGAGTGTCCAAAACCTTGCGGTAAGGGAAACTAAGTTGTTATGTGGAGTCATGGATGAAGTGGGTTTCTTGAAAGAGGAACTGCAGAGGCTGGTTGGTTTCCTGGAAGATGCCGATGCCAGAAGGGGGTCAAGAAATGGTGGCACATCTATTCAGATCCGACAGATCAGAGATGCTGCATATGATTCCAAGAATATTATTGAAGTTGCATATTACATGGAGAAGCGGAACAGACTCAAAAAGGGTTTCAGGGGTGCCATTTCAAGGTTTGCACACTTACCTAGCGATGTGATTACCCTTCATAATGTTGGTGTTGAAATTCAGCGTGTTAGAAGGAAGATCAGTGAAATTTTTGATAGTGTACATCGTTTTGGGGGTACTATTGATTTGAGTAATGTGGCAGTAGAAATTGGTGATACTAAGGATGACTCCTCCCAAGATCGTGGTCTTTTACATGAATGTTTTGAAGAAGAAGATGTTGTTATCGGTTTCCAAGATGAGTACGAAGAAATAGTGGATAAGTTAGTGAACGTAGATGAAAATCTTAGCATTGTTTCTATAGTTGGTATGGGTGGGATAGGAAAAACTACACTCGCTAGAAAAGTGTACAATTCATCTAGAATCAAAGACCACTTTGGCAAATTTGCATGGATTACCGTATCTCAAAATTTTAAGGCCATCGACTTACTAAGGAATATCATGAAACAAATCATGGGAGCGAGAAATGAGTCTACGGGCGTGGATCAAATGCAGGAGTATGAAGTGAGGAAGAAGATCCGTAATTTCCTATTGCATGAAAGATATTTACTAGTGCTTGATGACCTGTGGACGACAAACACTTGGGAACAGATAAATAAGAGAGTAAAAATCTTTCCAGATTCAAATAATGGAAGTAGAGTATTGTTAACCACACGGAAGGCAGATGTAGCGAATCATATTCAAATGACAACCTACATTCATAATGTGAAGCATTTGGATGAGGAGAAAAGTTGGGAACTTTTTAGTTGCAAAGCTTTGCCATCATACCGAAGGCGTATGATATGCGATGTGAGCGAGTTTGAAGAACTAGGAAGAAGAATTTCGAAGAAATGTAATGGTTTACCACTTGCACTTGCTGTTCTTGGGGGCTATCTATCAAAAAATCTTAATATAGAAGCATGGTCAGATACACTTTTAGGGTGGACATCAACAAAAGATGGACAGATGATGGGAGAAATACTAGCTCGCAGTTATGATGACCTGCCAGATCACTATTTGAAATCTTGTTTTCAATATTTTGCTGCCTTCCCTGAGGATTATCTCATATATGTACCTGACCTTATCGAATTATGGGTTGCTGAAGGCTTCATTCAATATAAAGCAAGATATAGACTAGAAGAAACAGCACGTAGGTATGTAACTGAGTTGGCTGAAAGAAGCTTGGTTCAAGTCGTTCATAGAAGCAGGGTGCATGGATGTATTGAAAGAATACGGATTCACGATATTTTACATGAGTGGTGTATATCAAAAGCAGAAGAAGATGGTTTTCTTGATGTGCTCGACAAAGCTTCAGATCAATTTGGTGCGATATTATCTAACGGCATGATATCCTGCCGCACTTCTTTACAGAACTCCTGTGATGTTGATACTTTGAGGGCACTGATCAATGTCCGGACTCTGTTTTGCTTTCAAGTTCCATCTACATCCCTGAAGAATATGAGATGTTTGAGAGTTCTTCATGTGGAGAACTCAATCCTGAATAATTTTTCCAGGACAATTGTTGGGCTGATTCATTTAAGATGCCTTAGATTGAGAAGGTGTACTAATATCATACTCCCTTCTTCAATCGGACAGCTGCTTTTCTTGCAAACTGTTGATTTGAGTAATACACCATTGCCCTTAGGTGTCCCCTGCTCCATGTGGGATATTCCATCACTTAGACATGTTTACCTTGGGGCACGATTTTCTCCACCATGGAATGGCAAACAAAAAGGAATCAGAACTTTATCTTTAAACATTCCAGATGGTACACCCATGGGAAGTGGATTGAGGAAACTTTTGGGTCAAATGACTCAACTAGTAACCTTCCACTTGGGCATGAGACACATTCCTGCAGAGATGATTCAAATATTGTCTAAAATGTCTCATGTTGTTGAGATTTATCTTAATCGTTTCAAAGTGCTCAATAAGTTGCCTGAGAGCCGGCACTTCCCACAAAGTCTTCGAGAGCTCGTTTTGATTGCTGATGCCATAAAAGAAGACCCAATGCCAGTCTTGGAGAAGCTTCCATGTCTTATGGTGGTTCGGCTTGAAGGATATGAAGGCCGTACCATGTCATGCTCTGCTAATGGGTTTCAAAGGCTGCAAGAGCTGGAATTGAAGTTATTTTCCATTGAGGAGTGGAGGATAAGGGTCCCAACAATGCCGAAGCTCTGCTACCTAACACTTCGCCGCTGCGAGCATATTCATAGGCTCCCTGACGGGTTGATGCATCTGCCATCTCTCAAGGAGCTAAACTTGGAGTGCATGAGCCAGATTTTTAGCAACCAATATACTTACCAAGAGCTGCAGAAGAAAGGGTGCAAGGTCAGTAATACATATAATTCCTTCTACTTTTGTTCTAAGACCGAGAATTTATATAGTGGCAACATTTAAGTCCTTAGTGTTATACTTAATCTTCCTATTGTGATCAATGGAAATTTTCTTTTTCTTCTACTACATTCCTCCAGGCATCGAACAAATGTTTGCTGCATTAAGGAATCTTTAAAACTAGCATAAAACTGAGCTGCTGTTTTGCGGAGAATGTGAAGAACACATTCACTTATTTTCCTATTGCATTTTGCAGGTGATGAAATTTCTCTGATGTTACTGAATCATTTTGGTGCACACAAACAGTACAAGTGAAAGATTGTGTTTTGTTCCTTGGTTTGGTGTGACCATGGTCTCTCTCTCTCTCTCTCTCTGAAACAGCACAATTTCACTTTTTATATTTTCATAAATGAAGCTTGCTGAAAGTGATTTGGTTTTGCATCAGAAAGATCAGCTAATATTTTTTTCCGCAAAAATCAGCTAATGCTCTTGTTGCACGCGATGTAAAAGGCTTCTTGTATTGCCATTTGTGTTTGTTCCCCTGGGGATGTCCATTCTTTTTTCCTCAAAAAAAAAAGAATACTTTTTTCTAAAGCTTAAATTTTATTTAACTAGGTCATAATTTTAATATGTTCATGGAAAAGTGAAAAAACATTGTGTGCAGCCTGTCCGCAAATCGCAGTTGTGCGGTCCCAACACGGATTTTGCTGCCGCGTGGAGATCAGACATGCAAAGCGGGATGGATCCGAAGCATGGATGTTAGCTCGACTTGATTCGTTATACAAATGGCTAGGGGAGTTGAACTAAGCTGAAAAAAAGGAGAAGATACCGAAGCTCACCACCTCCTCTGCTCAGCAACTATTACAATATGGTTTCTTCCCATTAGTTACACCCACAAAATCTCTATGCTTTGATCCAAGAGGCCATGGCGGGGGGGTGAGGGTGGGGCATGTGTGCCTCTACAACAAGGTGTTGTATGTGGTGCCTCTCTTCTTCTAATCCAGATGTCATCCCTCCTCTTCTTCAGGGTCCAGATGTCACCCCTACTCCGAACGACATAACTCCGGACGGAGGGCGGTAGTGGTGTCTCTTAGAGATGGTCGTGAAAGAAATAAGCTTTGATATCTTGCAGGGGGGTGGGAGGCTTTTGCGTATCCAACAAGGTTGTTGACCCAACATCTATTTTTTCACTGATTTTAATGAGAGCTCTAAATTATCCTTTATTATAAAAGTTGAATCAAAGCAGCCTTTTTGTTAGCGGTAGATCCAGTATTATACTGTGGATAATTTAGATGCCTATGTGTTGCTATGGATAGTCGGCCTCCACTCAAAAGCAGCTTTTTATTAATGAATGCATGGTGAGTTAATTAATAAGCAAGTGATGCTAATCTGCATGGGCCATAGTGCTATCTTATATTATTTAATTATTTTCTATAGGCTTTATGATTGAGGCTATCTCCATGTTGTTTCTCGGCTGCTCACCTTGCCTTCCCCTCCATTCAAGAGCAGTTTTATGCACAAGAACAAAGTCTTGTTGTAGCAATGGAGAAAAATAAAACTACTATAACACACCGCTAGATGTACATAGCTAAAAAGAAAACTCAACAACAATGTAAGTTCACCACCACAACAAAAGAAACTGTGGACAACAACATTGTTCACCACTACAAAGAAATTAAGAAAAAAAGAACTTCCGATAGCGCTGCTGCGCTAAAGGACTACCGCTTCGCTGCCTTTCACCGTGCACCGCAAATTGGAGAAGGGGTGGCCGGATCCAGCCACGGCCACGCGCCACCGCTAAAGCGGGAGGGTGGTTGGATCTGGCTACAATGGGCCGTGCACTACCGATCAAAGAAGGGGTTGTCGGATCCGGCTGCCATGGGCTGTGCGCCGCCAACCGGAGAAAGAGAGAGAGGGGGCGGGGGAGTCAGATCTGGTTGTGAACCACCAAACAGAGAAGGGGGTGGGGGTGGAGATCCGTTCACCATGGGCTACATGCCGCTAGCCGCTAAGAGGTGGTGGTGGCCGGATCCGGCGAGCACATGCTGCATCAAAGTACCAATAGGAGGGGTGGACTGCCGGATCCATGTCGTCCCAAGCCCGGCCACCGTGCCTCCCTAGCCCAGTCTCATGACCGGGCTGTTAGAGAGAGATAGAGAGAGAGAGAGAGAGAGAGAGAGAGAGAGAGAGAGAGAGAGAGAGAGAGATTGTTTTGCTTATGTTGATGCTTTATGATCCATAGTTCAAGTGCTCAATTACTTTCATTTTGAGTGGCCACGCGAAAGCTCCCCTCTCACGTCAATCAAGGATTTTTTTTTCAAAATCGTGCGTTGCACGCTTCGTGTTAAGGAAGGAGATGAATCAAGGAATAAGATGTGTTCATGTTAGTACACGCCTGGTTCTAAGCTCATATGCAATAGTCACACATTTCAATGAGCAGCATTATGAAGCCTTGAGAAATGCTAACAAGTAGCACGATAATTCAAATATTCAAAAAGGAAAGTATCTCAGTTTTTACCTTAACCTGGGTACTTACTATGGAGCTCAAGCTCAACCTCTTTCCCATGGAACTTTTTTTTCTATTTTGGCCCTTGTCTCTCTAATATTTCGAAAATGACCCCTTGTAACAGCCTAGCATTGTAACAAAATTCAAAGACGTAAAGCAGTTGTCAAATTTGGATAAGTTTAAATTGAATTAGGTTGAGTTTTGGTGGGAAATCAAAAGTGAAGCGAATTGTTGAATTTCGAATCGTCTTGGACTGAATTAATTGCAACCCAGCAGCCTGTTTCCCGTTTCCCCGGCCCAGCACAGGAAGCTACAGGGCGTCTTCCACCTTTTCCCCTGGAGCGTGCGCCCCGTGACCCGGACGCCCGAGGCACGCGACGTGGCGCCACTAGCAGCTGCCGCCCAGCAAACCCCAGCCCCCTACCTGCTCCCACTCCGTGCCGCTCCCTTCAAAAGCCTCCCCGGGAGCAGCCGCCACCCCTCAAACCCCTCTGCACCGCCCCCGAGGCGCAAACCCTAGCCGCCACCCATCTTCTTCCCTGCCGACGCCGGAGTAGACGGTCATGCAGGTGAGTCCCGTTGCCACAGCCTCGTTCTCCTTGCTTCGCTGGTGCCTGTCGTGCTCACCGCGTCGCCTTTCATGCACCGGAGAGGACGAGCGAGCCCGGAGAAGATTTCAGCTGCCACCTTCTCCGCTGTCGCGCGTCGCCGTCGGTAAGGCTCATCCTCCCGTGGCCTCCGTTCCGTGTTCTTCGTTGGTTGCCCTGCGCGTTGGTGCTTAGCTCGCCGTCTCCGATCCCTCGCAGCCCTAGAACGCGCTAGACGTGGTCACCGCTGGAAGAACCCATGCCGTCACGCCGTTTGTCCGCCACTGCCGTTTGTCCGCCACAAATCTCCATCGCCCGTCGTCGTCAAGAGCCCTCCGTCCGAGCTGAGCCCTCCAAAACCTTGCTGGTGAGCTCACAAGCCCTTCCCCTCTTGTTCCCCCTCTGATTTGTGGTGAAATTCGCGCCCCGTCGTCCTCCACCACTGCGCCACCATGGCCGCCGATGAGGTGAGCTCTAGAAGCTTGCTCGTGTTTCCCTGTTTGGTCTGTTAGCTGCGGGGTGATCTGGTGAAGCTCTTGCACGCGTTAATTGGTGGAAAGGAGAAGCCTTTCGTGGATTTTGTGGGGATTCCCTTTCCACCGCCGACGGGTCTCCGACGATCTTCTTAGGTCGGGGACGGGTGCTCTAGAACCGCACGATTATGAGCAACGTTTTGGTAGACATAGAATTGAGTTTGGTAGTGCAGTGGGGCTTTCCCCTTTGAGCGTGCCACTGCCGTTGCTCGGCGAACTCTCGCCGTTGAGCCGGCGTGAGCTGGTCCTCGCGACCGGCGCCGGCAGGTGCGCAAAGGGAGGTGGAGCCACCTGGTGCCCTTGGAGTGGCCCATGACGAGCTGTAGCGGTCGGCAGGGCCATTTTCGGCAGGATGTGCGGTGGTGCCCTGGCGGGGCCGCCTCCCTCCGGTGTGAATCACGTCATGGTGACATCATCGTGGGTCCCGCCCGAGTGGGTTGGTCCATGGGATTTGGTTTTTGGATTTTGCATGGACTCTGTCCATGTGGACCGAAGAGGGAGAAGGGTTGTTGAGTCCGTGGTCCACCAGCACGAGTGTGGACCGAGGGAATATTCTGAGGAAATATTTCCTGGTTTGTCTTTTCCTTGGATTTTTCTGAATTTCCTTAATTCCTTTAATCATCAGAAATTCATATCTTTTTCCTAGAGTGTTAGAAAATTTCGCGGTTAGTTGTGGTGGACTCGTAGCGACGTGCTCTACGCTTTGGTGTAGTTTTAGACTAGCTGCAGTGCTGCTGGCATCCTTTACGGTAAAACTCTTGCCGTGAAGATTTGCCGCAAAATCTCATGCAGCGGCGTACTGTAAGAGCTACGGCAAGACACCGTAATGGCCAGGCTACGTCAAACCCAGCGTAAACGCTATCTTACAGCACAGCACGCAGCGACGCCGCAAGCAGGCACGAACCAGCGAAGAGAGGAGAGAGAGGAGAAAAAGATGGTGATTGACGTGTAGGCCCCACGAGAGATAGTTGGTATAGAGGATGAAATATAGAGTAACCGGAGTGCGGAAGAAGTTGCTATAGAGTAAAGAATCTCGATGACATGGCTACAATATTCCTTTTAGAGGAAAAATATAAAGTAACAGCAATGCGAGATAGTCTTAGCTATGTGCTATTAGAGTAAATTCCTGTCTTTTTGATTCGATGCCCATTTGCCTCGGTTTGCATGCCTAACCCATTCTTCGCTATCCGTGTGTCGGAGGGTGTTGAGGAGTTCCCACCGGAGCAGCAGTTCGAGGAGTTTCCACCAGAGCAACCATAAAAGTACCCCGACCCGGCTTGGGACCAGCGTTTCCAAGACAAGCCACAATCCTTGACCACTTTTTCTCCTACCTAGTACTTGCATAATATGACTCATGCATATGAACTGTTACTTTCCCTTGTAGAATTCCTATGCCATACCATGCTATCTTTGCCATAGTTCACCATAGGATGTTCTAGTGTTACTACTCGCATGCTTAGTGGTGCTTAGATGCTTAATTGAACCTCACATGATGATTATACATGTTTTTGTGTTAAATAAATTGTATGTGCTTCTTAGGTGTTGTGTTTCCGTATTAGAAACTCTTTAGGTGATTTGCGGGGCGAGTGTAGGTGATTATGTGCTGGGGGACTTTTGGGAAGTCCCTATTTGGAGAGTGCCTGTTGCGGGTACAGTGGTGGAGGAACTTTGGGCTATGGAGTTCCTTTGTGGTAATACATGTTGTTGTTGAGACTATGGTTTGAGGAGAGGGATTGGTGACTCGCTCCGGCAGCTTGAGGACCGATTCTTGTGCGTATGACTCTCTTGGCTTTACTAGTATACCACGTGACCCGTATGGGCGTGTGCTGGATCGGGATGCTTAGTGGAGGACTGGCTGGCCCGTCGTGGTTTAGAGACAATGTTAGTGGGTTTTTGGAGCTTTGTCTCGACCCATGAGTAGAGGACATCGCCACTTGGCCGGTGGTAGGCCTTTCACACCTTTAGGACCTTTTCCCGTGTTGTGGTTAGAGGATCCCAGCCTCGAGGGACGAGCGCCACCGGTCGATGCTTTGTTGATTAATCTTGTGAGTGTTTCGTGCTTAGGCCATGACGGTAGTCCTAGGTTATAGTATCTCTTCACGTGGGTACGGATGCTTACTCTCTCGCAGAGATATATAGTCTATATGTATAGCCTAGTCCAAGGATAAGGGCAATATCAAGAGAAATCCACTTGATTAGCATTTACTACTTCTCCCCTCCGTTAGGTGTTTTACTTCGACTTCGAGTTGTGGTTCCAATGGAGGTGTGCTGGACTTAAAACTTGACCCTTGTAGCATTGTGTTATTTCCTACAAGGTCACTTATAAAATTTGATTCACATAGACTTGAGGAATAATTGCTTTAGGTGCTTAGCGCCTTGCCTATCCTTGAAATATCCAAGCATGCATACATTGTTGCTAGGTAGATGCGGCTTGCTCGAGTACTTTATGTACTCACGGTTTTTCCACTTTGTTTTTCGACGTCTGGTATAGAGGAGGGCACCGAGCCGACCGATGGTGTTGACGGAGAGGAGTGACCATCTCGCCTGCACTCAAGAGCCTATCAATTTGGAGTTCATCTTTCTTCGCTTCCGCATGTGAGACGCTTCCGCTAGAGTCCTACCATGTTTCTTCGTTGGCCTACGTGCCACGTACTTGTACTCATGATGTTGAGACTTAAGATTTGAGACTATGATGTTGGATGATCTGTACTATCTTATCTTGCTTTTATTCTATCTTATGGTTTATGTTACTAATTGTGTTGGATGTACGTGTCACACTCCCGGGAGTGGCAAAGAGGTACAAAGGGTCTTGATTTCACACTTGGTGAAATCTGGGTCCTCACACCCCCTCCGAACTAAATTTTCAGGATCTGACCCATTTGGTTACGCCAACCAAGCACTATGGCATGACCAAACGACACATAGGAAAATAGGCTTGACACGTAAAGATTGACTAAGTTCAGATTTGGTCACACCAAAATGTTTGGCGTGACCGTATTCATGTGTCACACCATGCTGTTTGAAGAGATTGGACTAATTGTTAGTCCTATGCACATTCAAATGTCTGGTATACTCCTCAATATTTATTATGTTTAGAAGTTTAGGACTATTTTTAGGAAAGAGATAAGGACAATAAAGTCTTTTCGTGTTCTATTTCTTATAATCATTGTCTGAATTAGCACATGGCTAACATGAGAAAAAATTAGTTTCCCAGTGGACTAAAAGTTAGTCCCTCTATTAGTCCACTTGTTTGGAGAGTTGAGGACTAATTTTTTGTCAGCTTATAATTAGTTGGATGGATCTAATAAACAGGACCTTGGTGACTGGGATCAGCACTTGCATGAAAAGTTTTTTTTTGAGCATTTCGTATTTTGTGTGATTCAGTTCAACACATGATTTGTTTACTCAACGGATTTCTGTACTAAAAAAACTATTACAACTATAATTATAATTAATAAAAATAAAAAAATATAATTTTATTTCGATGTAAACCCGTAACAAATATATATGATCAACAACACATCTAGTTGAAATTCATAAAGTCTGGCACTCACACACAAACCGGTCAATGTTGTGTGATCTCTTATGGGCCAGCCTAGGTAGATTGTGGCCCATTACAAAGATAGCAGAAAGAAGCCAAGAAGCACCATCCTGTGTACCGTGGTGGCACGGTGGCGGCGCATATAGGGTTTTGGAGTTATGTCCACTAGTGCTACGGGAGTTAGTTGAGTGGTTGGTGGGGGTAGGCGTCACGGGAATGACGGTAGATGGTGTGGGGTGAGGTTCACGTGATACATAACTATGATACTAGTCATGTCTTTTGTACTGTCTCCTTTTGGAACTTTTTCGAGCATATTTTTGTGTTCAGCTGTAAGCCCTTATGTGCAGGAAAAATAAGTATTTTGCAAACCGGAACATGCGTAGAAAATAACAAGTATTATGTAGCATACCAGTTGAGGGACGGTGGATGACAATAGGGGTCACGCGATGATGTCGGCGATGGCCATGGCGAAAGAGGGTGACTACAGAAATTTAACTGATAATGGAAAGCAGTGGAGTATGATCTGTTTTTGCGGCGGCTCACACCTCGGCAAGGTAGAGCTGCTATGAACGAACAGTGTGTTATAATGCAACATGTTAAAAGGAGCTACTATATCTCGATCGATCTCCGTTTTCACTAAACATCCATCCAACGCATCAGTGAGTATCTCTCAACATTAATTTCGGCAAGAACGGTTAGTCAATTTTCAGAGGCGCTCAGTATTCGGAGTGGGGAAGGGAGGGGATCAGAAAGTGTCACGTGGTTTGCTGCGCAGGGCTGGGTGATCGTCTGGACGGATGGCCGGAAGGTTGTTCACCCGGCCTTCTTCCTCGACGAGATGCAACCATGTCTCGCGACTAGACGAGGGGTCCGGCCTCAACCATCGTCATCGATCGTGCACACACACACACACACGGCAACACAAGAACCGAATTGGAACTTGGAAGAGGTTGAATGAGATGAAACCGATGGAGGCGGGCCGTTGGGTATCGCCTGGGGAGCCGAGCCGAGAGCACTTCGCATACATGCGAGCGTCCACGCGGCAAGAATCTGGAGGCAGGCCCGCACACAGCGCATTTTTTCCCTGTCTGGTGCTGCACGGGCTCCGTTAAATTTATTCCCCAGGCAGCCAGGCAGGTGCTTTAGCAAATCCACCCCCGAATCCTAGTCCGTCTCTTGTAGTCCCCACTCCCCAGTCCGCCCCTTCAAAACCCAAAACCGCCGGCCGAATCCCAAGGCCGCGCCGCCATGGAGTTCCTGTACCGCGCCGGCGACAAACGCCGCAGCCGGTCCCCGTCGCCGGCTCCGAGCGCCCTCAAGGCCTCTCCAGGCGGTGAGTTCCCATCCCTCCTAATCGCGGCGCCTCTCTCGATGTTCGGTTCTGTTGTTACCTCCTGGTTTCCTGACGTGATTGACGAGAATTTCATCAGATGGCTATCAGCCCGCATCGGGGGCAGGTGCCGCCGGCGACGTGCGCCGAGAGAGGGAGAAGGCCAAGATCCGGGAGCGGATCATGCGCGAGGAGACCATGGACTGCTTTGAGCTGGAGCTTGAGGTTCGCCTCGAACTCGTCGAGCGGTTCCGGCAGAGGTCTGTCGTCCTCAACGCCGCAGGAGCTGAACCGCCGGCGAGGGTCTCCTCGTCGCAGACGGTTGCGCCTGAGGTCAGCTGCCCTGAACGTTTCTTTTTTCTTGCGCAATGTCTTTTCGAGTAAAAAAACAAAAACCGAACTAAATGACTTTTCGTAACGTCATCAGTTAAAACTCTGAGCGAGTAGTGATTAATTTCCTGCACTACTTTCTAGATTCATACGAATCTGTATGCACGGGAAATAATTTTTTTTGTCATATGTAATGGATACGATGCCGTCATGTTTTACCGCATCCTTTCTTTTGTATGCCTCACCCCACTCAAAAATTTACAAAAGTTTGAGTGGCAAGACACTCAAGGGTACTTGCGTACAAAACTACATCAAACTTTTGTTGAAGTAGAAATCCTGCATTTTCCTTGGTATGTTATGTCTAGCCATTCTAATATATACACTCGATCATAAAAGCACCACCAGCAAAGGATGGAACCAAATATTTGTTGAGGTGCATGTTGTTATAAAAGGCATGTATATATTCCGAGTCCTACCAAATGCATGCTGGAGCCAACTTAAAACACGCTAATAACGACATTCCGTTTATTTGTTTGGCGTCAATGCAAACCATTTTACTCACGCGTTTGTTTAGCCCTGGATGCACGCACATCCCAACTATATCGTTTACGAATTTCCTGATTTGCATTTTGTTTCCACAATAGCGTAAAAGATTTGCTTTTGCCATTTCAAAAGCCATGGAATAATTATTTTTTTTGGTATGCCACTTTTCAAGTAAGAAATTTGAGAATAATCATTCATTTAAACTTGACTCTCTTTTGTTTCTTTGATGATTGCATAATGTGAAACTTGATTATAACATGTGCCAGACATCATAATTGAAAAATAATTCACACATATTGGCGTGCTACAAACAGACGAAAAAATTCTTTGTTATCATGAAACTCGTTTAGAATTCTCATTAGATACTTAGCTATGAAATACATTCAATTATGTTTTCATCATTACATAATTAGATAAACATTTGATATAATATCACTTTGACTCAAATAAGTAGTCAAAACTATACAATACAATTTTTTTCATAATTGTGTTTTCCGCTATGATATGCAATGTTGTTGAATGTAGCCATCAGATCACTTATGAATAGTATGTGCATCCTAGTGTAGAGTTGTGAGGATTAATAAATACCAATAGGAGACAATTGAATTGACTTGGTTTATACATGCTTGTTAATGAATTGACATTAAACATACTCAATTACCTTAGACTGGAATCATGATAGATCAATGGAGATCCATAGGAGACATCTAAATCTCAATGTATAAAACACATTAAATCTTAAAATTTTGGGGGAAGATGCCTTTCTACAATGCATTTAGAAGAAAACTCATTGATAGGGAAATCTAGCATTGTAGATTTGTAAAACAATTTGAAGTTCTAATGTATTTTCTACATTGAGAGAAAAAAGTTGATAGTAGCCTCTTTTCCTTGGTACCATGTCTAGTAGATATTGTCACAATTTCAGAATGTCCAATGGCCAAAGTTGATGTTCTGATGTATTGTGGCTTTATTTTGTTTAAGCTGACAATTTATCTTATTCTAGTGTCCCGCAACGTAATTTATCTTATGTAGCTGCTCTTATTTTGTTGAAAGGCAACAACAATATTCTATTGTGTTTCTCACAAAATTGGCTTTGGCATTGTTTTTTTATTAAAGCTGACAATTAACAGCCTCTCACAACAAAATGCCCCCCTAGTTGTAGGCCCCTGACATGCATGTTACTCCCAGTTTTCAGCTCTATCTTCTGTACCAAAAACATGTATACTTCTACAACGTCATGTCATTCTATCACAAAAAAAACACCTAGGGAAAAGGAGGTTGGATTAAAATTAAACGAAGGAGCTGATTGCAAAATTTTTGTTGTAGCTCTATGGCCATCCGTGAAAAATGTATCATGTGTGTTAACTTAGATGATATCAATTTTTCGCAGATGTGGTACCATTTTTTTGCCCACCTTGTCCTGGCAAGATTTCTAGGCATTAAAACTGATTAATATTTAATTATATTAATAACTTCACTCATTCACAGGTCAACTCCAAAGTGAGCGCACCAGCAGGCTCTCTGGCGGCGAAGCGAAAGAGCCTCGTTCGTGATGCAGCATACAATGCTTCCGTGGAGACGAACAGCAAGAAGCAGAATCTTGGGCTGACCTGCACGGTCTGCAGCATCACTGCACCCGCCGAGAAGGTCATGAACGATCACCTCAATGGGAAGAACCACAAGAAGAAGGCCGCAGCGCTCGCAGCACTGCCAGCGACAAAGCCCGAGCCGGTGCCCGAGCCTCAGGAGGCAAAGGAGGAAGATGCCCTGCTGATGGCAGCTTCCGGGGACTTCAAGCCGACCAAGTTCACCATGGTAACGAACGCGGGGATGCTCAACGACGCGACGCAGATGGACGGGTACCTCCTCTGCGAGGTGTGCAACGTGAGGACGACGGATCGCGTCACCATGATGTGCCACTTCGAGGGTGCCAAGCACATCTCCAAGGCACAGAAGGTGCGCGATGGCCACCGGTGGCGGTGGACCACCGGCAGGCGACGATGATGCTCCTCGCGAGAAATGCGTGAACGTGCAGGCTATACCGGAAACAAGGGCTGACACGGTGGTTCTGGAGGTGGAAGGTGAGCTCCACACCGTGCGCCGCCAGGGAGGCTCGTCGTTGCTCTGCGAACGCTGCGCTGTGAGGGCGCCCTCGGAGAGGTCCATGAGGTTACATCTGTTGGGGAAGAAGCACAAGACCAAGCAGGTGGACGTGAGCTCTGTCGCATCTGCCAATGGCGCCAACGGTGGAATGGAGGCAGCTAAAGCACAGGAGAATGAGAAGGGCGCTCCTGGCATCGACGAAACTGCTTCCCAGCAGATGAAAGAAGCGCCGCCGCCATTGGCAAAGGCAACTGCAAGAAAACACCGGTACAATGGCGACGTCGTCTGTAAACAAAGATGTGGTCACTGTGGAAAGCTCAGAGGCTCCAGGAAAGGAAGCAGCAAAGTTTAGCATCGGTGCTCCTGCCGCCGTGGCTAACACGGTCAGTGACTCGTCGGACGTGGTCATGGAAGTCGATGGCGTGCGTCACCCTTTGCGACGGGTGGAGGGCGTCCTCCTCTGCCCGTGCTGCGGCGTGAAGGCGACATCCGAGGTTGTCATGCGGTCTCACCTGGCTGGAAAGAAGCACAAGAACAAGATGACGTCCACTGTCAAGAAAGCTGAAATGACGGTTCCAAAGATGGCAAAATCTGGAGGAGTGGCAAACTTGGAGTCTCCTGTGACAATAATGGAGGCTAAGAAGAAAGCCGCTGGTGCTGCCGCGGACATGGTGCCCGTGGAATTAGATGCACCGGGTGAGGTTGAAACTGTTATTACTGGTACTGAACCTGCAGATGGCGTCACCAAGCCTGCTGGCAAGCCAGTCACGATCTACGTGGACGGAAATAGGACCACCGTGCTGCAGCAAGAGAACGGGAGGATGTCCTGCGAGCTGTGCGGCGTGCGCGGAGTAATCAGGGATGAAATGTTGAAGCACCTCTACACAAGGATGCACTGGGAGAAGGCCTCTCTCGCGGAGAAGAAGGAGCAGATGGCGCAGGCAGCCGCTGCGGCACTGGTCAAGGACGGCGAAGGCAGCAGCCCGGCGTCAGCTGACGGGACGGCTGAGGCCTTAGGCGGAGAACTCATTACAACAGCGTGACTGACCAGAGGTCTTTTTGGAGAGGAATTATGAGAATTTTTTACGCGATTTAAATTGTGAAAGAAAATTTTCGTGTGAACTTCTGTCCTACACAACTGTTTAAAATTCCTATTGAACTGTTACCTCTTGGGAACATTCAGTCTCTGTTTTCAAGTTCTTGTAGTGCTTCTCCATTAGTGCATCTTAAGGCTCTAGTGGTGAGTTTTCCGTGATATAGATTTATATATCTCCCCTTCGAGGTGTTTTGAGGATCAATTCAGGCTATATTTAGTATATTTTGACTTTTACTGTCTACTTTTGTCAGGGAGGTCTTTTGAGTATGATACACAAATTTATGGAATACTTATGTGTGGAATGCTCCCGAGAAAAACAACTTAAAGTGGGTATTGCTGTCCCTGAACAGCCAGCCATGGCACTGGCAAATAGGATAGGCTACATCTGTCAAATCCTCTTTTGGAGAGGAACATGAGAAATTTTGAGGATTTAAATTTTGAAAGAAAATTTTCGTGTGTGGGCCTGACTTGTTCATATACACAACTGTTTAAAATTCTTATTGAACTGTTACCTCTTGGAAACATTCCTTTGAATCTATTGTTTCTCGTGCTCCTCCAACAGTGCATCTTAAAAGATATAGGAGAGTGTGTGGCGTAAATTTCCAGAATACTTCTATGGGGAATGCTCCCACGAAAAGCAAACCATGGGTATTGTAATCGCTGAACAGCCAGCCATGGCACTGTAAAAATAGGATAAGTTCGATCTAGTTGTTGCAATTTCGTGATCAGAATGTTTAATTGTTTGGAACTTCTGAAGTTCTTCTGCCAAGGCTTTCTTAATGAACCTACAAAACCACTCAAATTGGATTTGACTAAATCCGGACAAAAATACTTGCATACACTGAAAAACTTGGGTTACAAGGGGTAAATGGATTAAAAAATGGCAAATTTTAGCGGAGGGAGCAGCTACCAGTTGGCGGGGAGCCAGTACAAAAAAATAGTGGATTGGCGTCCATGGCCCGACGCTCGTGCGCAATCTATTGACAGAAAAGTATTGCAATACTTATAGATTCTGCACAGGTTAGAGAAAGCGATTGGTCATTCTTGTATCATGTTATATTGGATCCTCCGCCAGTGTTAGAAGGAATGAGTAAAATTTTTGAGACGACTGTCCTTTTCAAAATTGCCAACGCAAATATTCATTTTTATAGTTGAATGTACAATAATTTGCCAAAGTAATGGTGGATAATTCGAGTTCTTAACTTTTTTTTCTTATGAAATACAGTACACTCACTAACAAGAAGTACTCATATCTATGAGCACATGCAAAAATTGTATCCCATATCTTATAAAAGGTTGGATTTACGTTGTTGGGGGCATACTCATTGTCTATTGGATCATCTCCTCTCCAAAAGGATGCTAGTCATAAATATAACACTACATAGTTTGAGACGTGAACTCTGACCACGATTAATTCCATCATAAAGAACCGAACTAGCCAAGTATATGTGAAGTCCAAATAAATCTATATCAGGTCCCCAAATGTTTTGTCTGTGGCATGCCGCATAATAGATATTATCAGCACAATGTCATCATTCCATCGAAACGAAAAACAAGACGAAGGGTCCTTTTCAGTTGTGCCGTATAAGCTGTTGTAAAAGCAGATGAATTTTATATGCCAATACTGACCAATTCTACTTCACGGCAACGCAGGTTCACCATTCCAACAAATGCATCATCGTACCTGCACCGGAGGTCTTACTTGCGTACATACCACGAGACAGTAACTATATAAACCCCTCCCGCCTATAGCCCCATTCACCAGACTAAAAGCATTCTGCACAGTAGCAGTAGTAGCAAACAAACAATCGACAGGTGCAATCAACAATGGCCTTCTCCAGGGCCTTGTACCTTGCCATTCTGGCTTGTGTCTGCATCTGCAGCACCGTTTCAGCAGCTCGCGAGCTGAACGATGATGACTTAGCCATGGCAGCGAGACACGAGCAGTGGATGTTGCAGTACGGCCGCGTGTACAAGGATGCCGCGGAGAAGGCGCAACGGTTCCAGGTGTTCAAGGCCAACGTGAAGTTCATTGACTCGTTCAATGCCGAGAAGCGCAAGTTCTGGCTTGGTGTCAACCAGTTCGCTGACCTCACCAACGAGGAGTTCCGGGCAACCAAGACCAACAAGGGGTTCAAACCAAGCACGGTGAAGGTTCCTACCAGATTTAGGTATGAAAATGTTAGCGTTGATGCACTTCCGGCGAGCGTTGACTGGAGGACCAAGGGTGCCGTCACTCCCATCAAGGATCAAGGCCAATGCGGTAATAATGAATATTTAGGACAATTCATTTTGGTAAACATTTGTTGGAGATGCCATTGTTGTGTGTCATGCCATATATGTAACATGTTCCAAATAACAATGCAGGATGCTGTTGGGCCTTCTCAGCTGTGGCTGCCATGGAGGGCATAGTCAAGCTCAGTACCGGCAAGCTCATCTCGCTGTCGGAGCAAGAATTGGTGGACTGTGATGTTCACGGCGAGGACCAAGGCTGCGAGGGTGGGCTGATGGACGACGCGTTCAAGTTCATCATCAAGAACGGCGGCCTGACCACCGAGTCTGGCTACCCTTACACCGCGGCAGATGGCAAGTGCAAGAGCGGGACTAATGGCGCTGCTTCCATCAAAGGCTACGAGGACGTGCCGGCCAACGACGAGGCTGCTCTCATGAAGGCAGTAGCCAACCAGCCGGTGTCCGTGGCAGTGGATGGAGGAGACATGACATTCCAATTCTACTCTGGTGGTGTGATGACTGGCTCGTGTGGCACTGATCTGGACCACGGGATTGCAGCTATCGGTTATGGACAGGCTAGTGATGGCACAAAATTTTGGCTGCTGAAGAATTCATGGGGGACGACCTGGGGTGAGAATGGTTACTTGAGAATGGAAAAGGACATCTCCGACAAGAAGGGCATGTGCGGCCTTGCCATGGAGCCTTCCTACCCCACCGAGTAGCCGAACCTTCATGTGCCCATAATTCATACATAAACATATCTAACGAATAATGTACATGCTTCGCTCCTAATACAATGCATTCGTATGTGTGTGTGTAAATTATAGAAACAATCAATTTACTAGCATATATATGCATTTCTGTTAGTTGGACTCTACAGCAGAAAGTCAGGTCACGTCTCGCTATGCTAGGGTTTCCTAGGGGCTAGGGTTTCGGGGGGGCAATTATGGTCTCCACTAGTCTCTGCCTCATCTCCGATTGAATTCGCCAGCGATTTCCGATGTCGTCTCTGCTCGGGCCTCTGTCTCCATCTCCACCTTGGACTCGGGGCCAGGGTGATATAGAGGGGGCCTTAGGTCCTCTTCTCACCCAACACACACCTTTGCCAAGCGAGAGCAATCGTAGGCCAGGGCATAACCATGAGTCAATGAGATCTAAGTTTGGCGATAAGCGCCAAGGGGCCGCCTCCTGGGGCGGCTTTGCTTCAATTGGTGGAAGATGATGGTGGCACAGGAGCGCTCTCGTGATGCAGAAAGAAGGAAGGGGAGTCAAAGAAAAAGCGGCGATGGCGGCGGGCGATGATAGCGCACTGGTGACGATCACAGACTAGGGCGGAACCATCTTGAACACCCGGGGACCATGATACTGGCCCTTGCTGTGCTCAAGGGAGAGATGGAAGGGACTGGTGTTGGTGGATTGGGGGAGGAGCTCAAAGGAGGAGTAGAAGAAAACATAGAGGAGGAGGAGGAGGAGGAAGAAGAAGAGGAAGAGGAAGATGATGATGCTATCGATTTTGATCTTAATGAAGAAGAGCAGCAAGCCCCTAAACGGCGGCTTGCACTTGCTTATTTCTACTCGGTGCAGGGATATATCCCTAATGGGCTATTCAGTGAGATGAGGAAGGCATGGATTCCAAGGTGGCGAGTGCATTGGAGGCCGATCCATACAAACCTGTACCGGCTGGAGTTTGAAGGTGAAGGGGACTACAACTTCGTCCTGAACGGAGGTCTGTGGATCCATAAAGGTGATGCTCTAATCATTGTCCCATACGATGGTAGGAAAAGGCCATCGGAGGCTGCCATGGGCTCGATCCTAGTTTGGGTTAAAGTCTGTGACCTCCCATCGGTGATGATGACGAAGGAGGTGGGTCAGGCTGTGGGAGACAAACTTGATAGGAAGATCGAGGTGTACAAGGAGAAGGGGAACGTGGGAGTGGACAACATTATGCGGATCAAAGTGGAATTATCAATCTATGAGCCAATACAACCTTGGGTAAAGTTTAAGCTAAATGGAAGGCTCCATATGCAGTGAGTTATGAGCAAATTCCTTATCTATGCATCACTGTGGTCGTATTGGTTACGCCAAAGCAGAATGTCAGTTTGAGAAGCATAAGTTTAAGGGTTTCCACTACACAAAAGCAATAAGGGCCTCATCATACAAAAGGGTGGAGCACAAGAGCTGAATCATGGAAGCAATGGAAAACCCGGTGGTTAGAAGTGGTTTGTTCTTTGATAATCCTCTGCAGCAGGGACAGGGAAGTAAAGCCAAGGTGCCGTCTATTGGAGAACACAACATGGGGGATAGTGAGAGGACACAAAGGGCTATTCCTGATGAGACGCTCACGCGTAACTTTGAGCAGAAGGGGTAGTTCAAGAACCAAAGCCACTCGCCTTTGTAGAGCCACGACAGATTGGGGCATGAAGCACATCGTCCAACAATAGCAAAGCACCGTAAAAAGTTAGACAACTTGCGATGGGGCTAGAGAAGAAGGCAGGGGCTGGAGAGGAAACATGCAATCGAAGATACCAAAATTGCAAGGAGATAACAGGGTACACGAACTCCCTCACGATAGACTCAAATGCAAACTGGAAGCATATCAAGCAAGAGCAGGATGATGCCCTATCTCCTATTACTGAAGCATTAGTGTGTTCCAACAGGGAGAGCCTTTGATACCGTGAAGTTGCAATTACCGGGTGCATACTCTGCAGCGAGAGAAGCACAAGTGGATGTTGACATGCCCCCAATTTCCCCACTAGGTAAACGGGGCGTTGCAGTACAAGACATGAGAGTTGGTGGCTATGGGGGCTCACCGCGGAGTGGGAGGAGCCTGGACATCAAAGAAGAATGGACGTACAACCTTAGCTCACTACGTCAGCTCAACTCTCTAGTAACACATATATGTGTTAATGGAAGATGATATAAGTGTTACTGAGGCCTATAGTTACGCATTTAATAAGTGATCTAGGTTGCGCCGTTACTAGAGCAAATTTTATTGTAACACATTTATGTATTACTCCTTTTGGGAAAATGTGAAACAAAAAATCAAATTTTAACACATACATCTATTACTACTTGTAACTAATAGTGATACAAGTAAAATTTTTGTTGTAACACACACTGTTACCGCATGCAAACATATATGATACAAGAAAAGCCTGTTGTAACACATATATGTGTTACTGTTTGAGAAAAGTGTTACACTTGTAACTCAAAAAATAATACTAAATGTAAAAACTATGTGTTTACCAGTAATTTAACTCTGGTGGTATATTTCTAGCTTGGTGCCTATACCACCGAAGCTAAGACATAGTTGTGACTATCATCACTATTTATTCAGTTTGTAACATGACGGAGTATAAGTAAGGCTATTGTAACACATGTGTTACTTTCTGCAAGCGAGTCTTACTTCTATGACATAAAACATAACTCCAAATATAAGCTCATGTGTCACACTTAAGGTTTAATTGCATCGCCACCTATAATAATATGAAGTTGAGTCTCCTATTAGCAAGCACGGCTTATAATATGTTAATATATGGCGGTACTTTGGACTCAACAGTTGTGTGTTTATTGTTATTCAAGAAATATTTTGGATCATCGGACATCTAGAGTTTAGGGATTTAATGAATGACACATAAGTTTTGGTCCCTCATTGTAACATTATTTTGTGTTGCAACGAGATTTTTCTTGTAACACTCACACTTGATATATTGAATAATCACATTCTTTATAACACTATACATGTAACATGAATTTTGTGTTACTGTAATCACTTCTAGTAAAACATAATTATGGGATAAAAACTGTATGTTACAAACATACTTGTAACACATAAATTTGTGTTCCTATAAAATATTTTGTAACACATCACTCTATGTGTTACAAGAATATGTTACAATATCCTTGTTCTCTAGTAGTGGCTGGCCCAACGTCTAAGGAAACCTGACGAGAACTCACGGCGAGGCCCGTCGGGAGCAATGAATACCTTATGTTGGAACTGCCGGGGGTGGGGAAGCCCCGGATAGTTCAAGAGCTCATGGCCCTTGAGGGGGGCCCATAACCCCAGAATGCTGTTCTTATCTAAAACC
This sequence comes from Chloris gayana, assembly GCA_031894775.1. NCBI lineage: Eukaryota > Viridiplantae > Streptophyta > Magnoliopsida > Poales > Poaceae > Chloris > Chloris gayana. The sequence goes on from JAUNZO010004208.1 coordinate 28,084, forward strand.
AGAGTCAAGGACACACATGTGCAAGGATTAAGGTGGAGGCTGGGTTTAAAAGGATGTCCGGCGATGAGCAGCAAAGGGTAGAGTGGTGGTTTTGCATTATTTTGGCGTGAGAGTATGGCAGTGGAACTCATGGGTATGTCAAATAGATACATTGATGTCAAAGTTCGGTTAGAACTAGGAGCACCAAAATGGCATATCACATTCGTGTATAGAGAGCCTAAAGTGGAAAACCGCCACCTGATGTGGGACAAATTAATGGAGTTAAGAGCTAAATCTTAACTGCCGTGGCTTGTGATGGGAGACTTCAATGAAGTGATGTGCCAATTTGAGCACGTGCGTCCGAGAGATGCAAATGTCAGATTTCCGTGAGATCCTAGCTTAGTGTGAGCTACATTACTTGGGATTTGGGGGTTTACCGTTCACCTATGACAACAACCACTCAGGTAATGCCAACGTAAAGGTAAGAGTGGATCGGGCTCGACGGGCGGTGCATGGAGGGAGCTGTTTTGTGACACTACTGCCAAGCACCTGACAGCAGGGAGACATTTGGAGTAGTGTCAAGGCAAATTGAAGCGCTAAGGTTAGTATTTGAGCAACTGCAACGGCAAGGACATAGTAGCAAGGAGATCGGAGAAACACTCGGATAGGATGAATGAATTTCTATACCGAGAGGAAATGATGTGGCTCCAACGCTCTCAAATTAGCTGGCTACGGGTAGGAGATCGAAACACTTGTCTATTTCCACTGCACGGCGGTCCGGCGAGCATGGAGGAACCACATTAAGAAACTGAAAGATAAGGAGGCTCGCTGGCATACTGTCGGTGTCTTCCGAATACCTGTTTTACATGTCAAAAAGAGGTGTATCTTTATTTGACGACTTATGCGGATAATTAACCCCATAATTGCATATATTTGTAGTTGCTCTGTTTTTGGTGTGTAAAGCGGGAAACAGGAGGAAAACATGACAATTACACATAAGGGTCGACGAGCAGGGACGATAAGGCCGAGATGGTGGGCCGCACCGATCGATACGCCCGGTGCGCCGATCGGCGCAACTGAGGAAAGCCAAACCGAGGGGCCGCGTCCAAGAATAAGGAAAGACCAGTCCAGTACAAGTTGGAGTCGGTGAACGTTCAGGCCAGAACCGTTAGAGATAAAGGAAGAAAGAATACCCAAAAGAGGACGACGATCGGAAGATAACAAACACTACAGAAACTAGGGTTTCAGGATAGTAGCAGCGAAGGGCTACGGAATCCGGCTAGATCCACTAGAAGGGAGATTGCGCCGATCAGCACATGCGCGTTCTAGCGCTACCCATCATCCTCCACCACGTCTAGTTGTAGGATGAGTGAGTAGTCTCATATTCTCTTCTCTGGTGCGGGGACCTAGCTATGTAAAACTCTTGTTCTCATTGAAACTCACTTGATGTACTCAATTACCATAAAGATGGACTCATCTATTCTTATCATAGTGTAAATTGCAATTACGCTTTTGGTCATCGCATTGTGCAAGAAACCACTGGGAGCTAATAGCCTCTTTCATGTGACAAGCCGGGGTGAACGCATCATGTCTTGTAGAATACTAAGTTTATCATCACGAGTTAATGAGATCGAATTTGCATGCTAGTGAACCAATCCAAAAGAGAGAACCCTTCATCCTCTTGCTACATCTTTGTTAGCATTTACTGTCTCACACTCTCGTTAATTTCACACACACAACCCATTGCAATCTGTTAGCAATCATTTATTAGTAAATGTTCTGCTTGTTCTCTGTGGATTCGCTTAAACCTTGGAATAGCTAAAACTGTGCACCGTCCTCTTGCGATATATAAGTGGATGCATAGTTACAACCAACACATACTTGAGAAATAGGAGATGCAAAGCCTTGTGCAACAATTCTTTGACAAAGCTGTATGATATAGGGACACGGGAGTGAACCCAGAGGTGGTGATGGAGCATATCCCGCAACATGTCACAACAGAGATGAACACCGATCTATGTGGGACTTGACAATTGAAAAAATCAGTAACACTCTATTTCCAATTGGCCCTTTGAAGTCCCCTGGACCGGATTGGTTATCGGGGCGCTTCTTCCAACGAAATTGGGACATCATGAGAGTAGTACAAGAATTTTTCCAGATAGCGCACATTCCAGGTTGGAGTCCACACGATGATTGTACTAATTCCTAAGAAGGTGCAGTCTGAAAGCATGAAAGATTACCGTCCTACTAGTCTATGCAATGTCATCTACGAGATTGTGTCTAAATGTCTCGTAAATTGCCTCCAGCCTTTCCTCCAGGATCTTATTTTTATGAACAAAAGTGCCTTTGTTCCCAGTCGCTTAATGACAGATAATGCTCTAATTGCTGTTGAATGTATCCATGCCATGCAAGATAATCGATCGAACGACGATGGGTATTGTGCGTACAAGCTGGATCTCACTATGGCGTACGGCGGGGTGGGCTGGTCCTTCTTGTAGGAAGCGCTCGAAAGGATGGGTTTTCATTGCTTATGGGTATGGTGGGTGAGCCTTTGACTCGTCACGAGGCCTACGCCAAGGCGATCCACTATCACCATACCTGTTTGAAAGGACCTTAATGTCTCCTAGAGGGGGGGGGGGGGGTGAATAGGCGAAACCTGAAATTAACAAACCTTTTTTGCACAGAGTTAGTTCAACCCGGTCTGACCTCCTTGTCAAGCCGGTCAAACCTCCTTACACGAGCAGAGCTGGGTGCACACTAGTTCAACCCGGTCCGACCACCTTGTCTGGGCGGTCGGACCGCCTTGCATAGGACAGAAACAAGTCAACTCTCCAAATTGAATCCTAGCTCAAACCAAAACTTGAGGTGATGGTCCAAAGGTTTTCCTTAGCACATACTTGAAGTATCTACACACAAATGAGTACACCAAAGTAGATCGAAGCGGAAGCACAAATTTAAGCTAGAAAACAACAAGAATGACAAGAGAGGCGGAGACACACGAATTTGTTTACCGAAGTTCGGAATCACCCCAAGGTGATCCCTACGTCTCGGTTTGAGGAAGCTTGAGGTGCGCACCGAGACGCTCCAAGCCAGGTCTCTTTCAACCACTTCCCTCAATCCACTATGTCGATCTTTTCCACACCGGAGGCAAGATCACAACCTTCACAAACTTTTCGAAGGCTTACCACAAACCCGGGATCTCTAGGGCGACGCCTAGCCTTCTATGAGGCTTCACCTCCTAGAGTAACAAATGATTCTTGAGTTGCTTGACGTAGCTCAAAGTGCTCAAGTATTAGGATTTTCTCACTTGTGTTTACACACTCAAATCTCTCAACCCAACTAAAGGATTTAGCTCAAATCATATGGATCTCACAAAAAGAGGTTGGGGAGAGCTCAAATGGCCGTTGAAATGCTATAGAGTCGGGCAAGAACCAACAACAATCAAACGGAGTGGTGGAGGGCTATTTAAAGGCTGTTTTAAAAACAAGCCGTTGGAGCTGTTAGGCTCGGGACGGTCTGACCGCATTGTACGGGCAGCCACCAACAACTTGACCCAAACACCTCCATAAACCACAAACTTGATTGCTCAACCCATTCACACTAACTATGCTTCACTTATAAGGCCAAAAAACTCACCGACCCGAACTTGACCCCGGAAAACATAGTTCAAGGCGGTCCGACCTCCTTGATAGAGCAGCCTAACCGCATTGACCTACTAACCCCAAAAACATAGTTCAAGGCGGCCCGACCTTCTTGTCGAGGCGGCATGACCGTCTTGACCTTGAAGAACACAAGGTTTAGGGTTTAGGTCACTCGAAAGGTTTCTATCCGGGATTTTGAGCACTTTGACATTGTCACTCAACACATGTTGCATCCCTCTTGATAGTACGATATACCTATACTCGAGAAATAGATAAAAATATGTTTTCTTCCACTTGAGCTTGAGATTAAGTCATATGCCGAAATACTTCATATTTTGCTTCTTGAGGACTGACAATAATTCTTCACTTGAGCATTATCCACCTTGAGCTGAGATTTTACCATTAGAAAGACAAAACTCCATAATTTTATCCATTTCACCTTTTCTTTCTTGATTAACAAATAATTGACACTAGGAAATATGCAATCCTCCATGGCTTCTTTGATACATCGGATTTAACATCCACTTGCTCTTCTCCACCACAAAGCTTCTTTAGCTCCAAGCATCTTGCTTGCCCTTCTCCAATGTATGGTCCATCGTAGCCGAGTCCGTGCTAATCCTTCACCAACTTACCATCATGGTTTACACATTTCTTTGTATCATCCAATAGCACACGCTTGATATTCATCTTTATGTTGTATTGATTTTCATTGTGATATATGTTGCTTGCCCGACATGACACCAAGAGTTAAGTCACCTAATATGAATATGGTGATACTTTCAATGACCAATATGAGACATATCATCCAAGCTTCATTTTTCTCCGTGTGACACATGGCATGAGATTTTCAATATTGATCATCCATCTAGTTTCATCTTCATCACATTCTTTGTCATATGGCATACAATAATATACATGTAGAATATCCATATACATCCATGTCTTGATACAACAATGTTCATAATAAATTTATAAGACATTTTCCTGTTACAACTCAACAAATTACATTATCTCTTTAATCATGTTGTCATCAAAACACCAAAACCCACTAGGGGGCCTAGATGCACTATCACTGTTTCTTTTGGTAGCTGATAACCTCTCAAGGCTAGAAGAAAGTCTACTCAAAGGGTTGAAGGTATGCAAGCGCGCTCCAGTAGTCTCACACTTACTATTTGCTCATGATAATCTTCTGTTCTTCCAAGCAAATGTGGTACGTGACCATAAAGTTAAGGAGATAATCCAAGTATTCAAGCGAGGGTCTAGACAACTACTCGGTGAAGAAAAGTGCTCAATTATGTTCTCCCATTCAGTGGAGGAAGACACCAGGAAAGAGATTAAGGGAAGTGTTGAGAGTTCGAGAAAGAGGGTTTCGATCCCATGTACCTTGGATTGCCGACTCTAGAGGGCAGAATGGGGAAGGAGGCCTTTGAGCCAATCAGCAAACGCCTAAGCCAACGAACTTCAGTTTGGAGCGAGAAGTTAATGTCATCCGCGGCCAAAGAGCTGCTCATCGAATCGGTTGCTCGGGCGCTGCCCACATATTGCATGGGTGTCTTGAAGTTGTCAGCTGGATTGTGCGAGGAGTTAACAAGCCGGATTCGGCGCTACTGGTGGGGAGCGAGAGAAAGGCAAGTGAAAAACTCATTGGTGCGCTTGGGAAAGACTACTTAAGTGCAAGGACAAAATGGGCCTAGGATTCCGGGATATGCGTATCTTCAACCAGGAACTTTTAGCGCGGCAAGGATGGCGCCTTATATAGAACCCGGAGAGTCTATGTGCTCATATCTTGAAAGTAAAGTACTACCCTCAAGGTCATCTAATTGACCTAGTGTTTACAGAGCAATGCTTCACCAACATGGAAGGCAATAGAATACGGCTTGGAACTCTTGAAACAGAGCATTATATGGAGAGTGGGTAACGAGACAAGCATCCGAATCTGGCGAGACAATTGGATACCACGACAACCGTCATTAACTCGTCATGGGGAAGAAGAACAGGTGCCGGCTGAAGTGGGTCTCCGATCTGATTGATAGGCGCACCAATTCCTTGGACGCCGAGACTCTTGGGGAGTACTTCTATGAGCCTGATGGGGAACTGATCAGAACCATTAAGCTCCCAATGCGAGCTGTGGAAGGTTTTCTAGCATGGCACTACGAGAAGTCCGGGATCTTTAGCATAAGAAGCACATACCGTCCGGGCTTCGATAAGGAATACCCAGCGGCGAGTGTGACATGCTCGGTCCAAGTGGCGATCGCCCCATGTGGCAAATGATGTGGAAGGCAAATGTACCGCCATGGGTAAGCATTTTGCTTGGAAAGTGGACGCAGATTGCCTACCAACAAACTGGAACGAAAAGAAGCACCATATAGATGCTCGTGGCACCTATAGTCTATGTGGTATGGAGGAGGAGATAGAATTCCATGCTCTGATCAAATGCCCAATGGCCTACAGAGGAAACGGTCATGAAGAACCGACCAGGCTGGCTCCTGCTACTACTCAATGACTGCACAACACAAATGCGGCACAATCTCCTCCTACTCCTCTGGTGCTGCTGGTACGTATGTAACCAAATAAAGCATGAGGGGAAGGTAATTGCCATAACTGGTTTAGTGCACTTCCTGTTGAGCTATACAGAGTCACTCCAGGAAGCCCGGGAGCAGTATGCCCCAGGGGATAGCAAAGGTAAAGCGAATGTGCACATGCAGGGAAGGGGACAAAGCCACTAGGTAGAGGAAACAAAAGCTCGGTGGAAACCCCCAGCAGGGACTATAAAGCTCAACATGGATGCCTGATTCCATGCAAGCACTGGACGAGCAGGTGTTGGGATTGTGGCGCGTAATTCAAACGGGAGGTGTTACTCTCCTCGACGCGTGTCATGTTCCACTGCACTGGCGCTGAAGAGACTGAACTGCAGGCTTGCCGCGAAGGGCTCGATCAGCTTGGCACTACAGTGGTTGACTCTACCACTCGTACTAGAAACGGATTGCAGGAACGTGGTGCTGGCCCTAAAGTCAAGGTCGGAGGATCGGTCCCAGCTTGCAATGCAGCTAAGGGAAATCAAGGCGCTCGCTGATGAGTTCCGTGAGGTAGAGACCATTCATTGCAAAAGAGATGAGAATAGGGTTACTGATGCTTTAGCCAATTATGCTCGTAACAACATGTCAACGGCTGTTTGGCTTAGACATTGTCCGAACTTTGCTGACCGGGTGCATACTCGGCAGCGAGAGAAGCACAAGTGGATGTTGACATGCCCCCAATTTCCCCACTAGGTAAATGGGGCGTTGCAGTACAAGACATGAGAGTTGGTGGCTATGGGGGCTCACCGCGGAGTGGGAGGAGCCTGGACATCAAAGAAGAATGGACGTACGACCTTAGCTCACTACGTCGGCTCAACTCTCTAGTAACACATATATGTGTTACTCGGAAGAAGATATAAGTGTTACTGAGGCCTATAGTTACGCATTTAATAAGTGATCTAGGTTGCGCCGTTACTAGAGCAAATTTTATTGTAACACATTTATGTGTTACTCCTTTTTGGGAAAATGTGAAACAAAAAAATCAAATTTTAACACATACATCTATTACTACTTGTAACTAATAGTGATACAAGTAAAATTTTTGTTGTAACACACACTCGTTACCGCATGCAAACATATATGATACAAGAAAAGCCTGTTGTAACACATATATGTGTTACTTGTTTGACAAAAGTGTTACACTTGTAACTCAAAAAATAATACTAAATGTAAAAACTATGTGTTTACCAACAATTTAACTCTGGTGGTATATTTCTAGCTTGGTGCCTATTATCGTATACTTGCCTTATGGGTATACGAGATGATGAAGGAATGGATACGTAGAGACATGGTGGCAAATTAAGGAAGATAAAGATGATAGCGATAGGCAACAGATCGGTCCTTGACCGGTCCGGGATAACGAAGATTCTGTATACCGGTATGGAAACAAGGCGGATACTAAGACCGGTGTGCAATGACTTGAGGAGCAAGTTATTGAACAATTCGTAGTCCGATTAGGACTACGAGTCAATAAAGAAAGTTAGAAATAGAACTCCATATATGTAATTCATGTAATCGACTAGGACTCTGCATGTAACCTTAGCTCCCCGGATATATAAGGCGGAGCAAGGACCCCCGAAAAGGCTCGACATCTTGCAATTAGCAAATTGCTAAAGGCAATACATAACATACGGGACGTAGGGTATTACTCTCGATCCGAGGGGCCCGAACCTGTCTAAAATCGCGCGTTCCTGTGTGTTCCGTGTGTTGCACCATCGAATTCCACGCTCGTGAGGGACCGGGTAGTACTAGTGCCGAGTTTAAGACTCGACATTTGGCGCGCCAGGAAGGGGTCCCGGTGAGTTTCCAGCGAGTTCGATGGCCTCTTCGTTCATCGTCGACTTCGAGCCCGGCTTCAAGATCCGCTTCGGGTCCCTCGACTTCGAAGCCGATTCGATCGGAAAATTGCTTTTGATGAATCCGACTCGTTGTCGGGCCGCAGCTTCGAAGCGCGATCACCTGCCACGGTTGGCACCTTAAGCTCGGAACTTGGCGGATCCGACGCAGCGTTAGCGCGAACAATCGGACCGCTCGCGTCTCGGATTGAAGCCCAATCTGAAAAGATGAGCCGCTCTTACGACTTCGTTGATGACTTCGAGGAAGAACATCCAATCTTCTTCCAAGTATTCATGACAGGACCAGTCATTCGCCAACTTACTCATGAGGAAGATGCTGAGGAAGAAGCAAGGCTGGCGAGAGAAGAATCCGATCGTCGGCGCCGTGAAGAAGAAGAAGCGGACAGAGATGAACAACCTCCACAACCTTCAGTGGCAAATCCGCGCGTAAGTGCTGCTGATCGAGCCGGATGAAGCGTTCCCGCGACTGCTACCCCAGCCACGGGCCCGTTGCCGGACCGGTCCGGAGATACGGAAGAAGCATCGACGGGATATAACAGCCGACGTGGGTGTCGTAGTGGAAGGCGACATCGTTCTTCGAGCAGATCTTTGGATTTGAGCTCCATGGAAGTGGAATTAAACGGCGCTCGGGTCTTCACGTCACATGTTCACAATATTGTGGGAGTGAAACAAATCCTCGAGACGATACCGAGAAGAAGTCTTCAATGCGACGCCGGGGTTGCAACGCGCCCTGAATTTGGTAGATGCGGCTGCTCTACAAACAAACCAACTCGTCCATGACAGGTCGGAATCTTCAAGCCGCTCGCGTTCTCGCTCGGAGCGGCCTATGAGAGCTCGGTCCGAAGGAGCTTCTTCTAGAGGAAGGCTTGGGCCTCGACACACCCCGATTGCGGACGCACATGAACGAGCTCCGGACCAAGATTTGCGTGTACCGCTTAACGGCAACCGGGACGCTCGTAATGTCCTCATAGATCGCCATGCAGAGAGAACGGAGGAACGTCGGAGACATGAAGAAGATGAGAGACGTCGCACCGGTCATGTGGATGATCGTCCGCGAGACCCTGCCCCGCCTCGCCCGCACGTGACTAGTTCGCCTCGGCGTGGACCGGCTGCTCGGCGCCGCCCCCGGTGGAAATCCTCCGCGCAATGACCAGCGAGGGCATGGTAGTCGACATGCTCATCGGGATGACCGGCCGAGACGAGATAATCGCCGTGATAACAGGAGTCGAAGAGAACGCGACGACGGGGACAGAGACGGGGAGCCTCGACATGACACTAATGATCGCCGGGCGGCGCCTCCGCCTCCGCCCCCTCCTTCGCAGACCGCACAACCGGCCAACAATGATCGTCGGGATGGACCAGGAGATAGGTATCAAGATGATCGTTATTATGACTACTCCGATGATGATAGAGATCGAAACTACCGGCATTACCCTCGCCGACGATCCCCTTCACCGGTCCGGAAGATGACGAGTACTCCGTGATTCCCGCCTTCACGCGAGATTTGCGCATTTGCAAATACCCCGGGGATTTAAGCCCGGGGCCATTGATAAGTATGATGGTAAAGCACCTCCTGCCGAGTGGCTACGCATGTATACCACTGCTATCCGGTCAGCGGGAGGAGATACATTTGTGCTAGCTAATTACCTTCCCATGTGCATGGAGCAGGCTGGACGGTTATGGCTACAGTCCCTGCCGGAGAAATCTATTTCTTCTTGGGGCGACCTCACCAAAAAGTTCGTAGAGAATTTCCAAGCGACTTGTGAGAAGCCAGGGAATTACTTCGACCTCAATAGGCTGAAGCGTAAGCCCGACGAACCTCTTACAGATTTCATCGGGCGCTTACGCAACAAGAAGGCCTTAATCCCCAATGTTCCCGATCAGCAAGTAATTGCGGCGTTTCAAGCTGGCGTTCGTAGTGAAGCCTTAGTTCACAAGATTGGAAGGCGGAACCGAAACTTGACCATGACGGCGTCGAGTGCTTCAAGATAGCGAGATGATTATGCTGCTTTAGAATCAAACGTGGTCAATTTGTGCGGGAACAAAGGGAAGGAACCGAAGCATGACCAAGGCAACCAGTCTGGATCCAAGAACAACAACAAGCGCAAGGCTGATCTCCTTGTTGCAGCTGTCGACCGGTCTCATGGAGGAGACCGGTCGCCACCTCCTAAAAGAGGTCCAAGAGAACGATTGTCATTTGAAACACTTCTAGAAGGCCCTTGCATGATTCATAATGGGAATCATAAAGCCAAGGAGTGCTTCCTGTTAAGGCCGATCGCCCGGTTCACTTTAAAGGTCGCACCCCGATCCGCTCATCGGAATCGGAGAGATGACAAGGGCAAGGACAAAGAACACGATGACAATGGGGATGATGAAGGTTTCCAAGAACCGGCTCGAGAGGTGAACATGATTTTTGGAGACCCAGACGCTTACGAATCGAAGAGAAAGCAAAAGTTGGCGTTTCGAGAGGTTAATGCCATCGCTCCTGCTACACTCGAGTACTTACGATGGTCCGAAGAGCCCATTACTTTCAGCAGAGCCGATCATCCTGAGGCATTGCCAAAAGCTGGTAGATATCCGCTCATCTTGGCCCCCATTGTTCACAAGGTGCGGTTGAAGAGGACCTTCATTGATGGCGGGAGTTGCCCGGATATCTTGTTCGCCAAAACTCTGCCGGAGCTTGGCCTTTCCGTAGCTGATTTGGAGCGCAGCGTCTCACCGTTTCATGGTATAATACCTCGGCGGAATAGCTATCCTTTGGGGCAGATTCCTCCGCGCTGATCTTCGGGACAAAGGAGAACTACGGGAGGGAGAATATTATCTTCCGGGTGGCTGATATTGATTCAGCGTATCATGCGATACTTGGAAGGCCAGCTTTGGCAAAGTTTATGGCCATTCCGAATTACCAGTACTTGATGCTTGAAGATGCCAGGGCCAAATCGAGTTTTGTCATTTCGAGGTGACATCATGACCGCTTACGCTTGTGAAGTACATAGCACCGAGTTGGCCTCTCGGACCAATTCGGAGGATGAACGTCGAGAAATCGGAGAAGCAGCTGAGGCTCTAGAGGTCCGAGCAAGACTGGAGGATGAAGTCCCAGTCAAGAAGGTTGCAAAGGAGAAAATGAAGGCTGATGCGATGGTTTCTAAAACTATTTAGCTTGATGAGTCGGACCCCTCCAAGGTCACCCATATAGGGGCTGACTTGGGGGATAAATAGAAAAGCGTGCTCATTCTTTTCCTCCAAGAAAATAGGGATATCTTTGCATGGCAGCCTTCCGACATGCCGGGTGTTCCTAGGGAGAAGATTGAGCACGCACCGTTGGTGCGTCCCGATGCGAAGCCGGTTAAACGAAGCTCCGAAGATTTGCTCAAGACCGCAAGGAAGCTATTAAGAAGGAAATAACTAGGTTATTAGCAGCTAAGTTTATTAGGGAGGTGTATCATCAAGATTGGCTTGCCAATCCGGTTCTTGTACCCAAAAAGAATACTAAAGAATTAAGAATGTGTGTCGATTATATTGATCTCAACAAAGCGTGTCCCAAAGATCCTTTCGCGCTGCCTCGAATTGACCAAGTTGTTGATTCGACTGCTGGCTGCGAGCGTCTTTATTTTCTTGATGCTTACTCGGGATATCATCAAATACCGCTAAGAGTTGAAGATCAAATAAAGACCGCGTTTATCACCCCTTTTGAAGCATACTTGTTATACGACTATGCCTTTTGGATTAAAGAATGCTGGAGCTACATATCAGCGTGGTATACAACGATGCTTGGATTCGTAATTGGGAAGGAACACAGAAGCTTATGTTGATGATATAGCGGTAAAATCTCGAAAACCGAGGATCTTCTCTCCGACTCGGCGGAGACCTTCGATAATCTGCGGAATTTTTCCATGAAGCTCAACCCTGGAAAATGTGTATTCGGAGTTCGCTCTGGGAAATTGCTGGGCTACCTAGTGTCATGGCGAGGCATTGAAGCTAACCCGAAAAAATCCGGACAATAATCGACATGAAACCTCCGAGTTGCTTGAAGGATGTTCGAAGTCGACGGGTAGTATGGCGGATCTTAGGCGTTTCATTTCGAGATTGGGGGTTCGTGGACTTCCGTTCTTCAAGTTGCTTAAGAAGCAAGATAAGTTTGAGTGGACTAACGAGGCGCAGGCCGCACTTGATCAACTCAAGGAATACCTTAGCAATCCTCCGGTATTGGTGCCTCCGGAGCCAGATGAGACCATCCGAGTTATATATCTCCGCAACAATCCATGTGGTGAGCACGGTTCGGCGGTTGATCGGAAGGAAGAAGGACACCTGCAACTGGTGCAACATCCGGTATATTTTGTAAGTGAAGTTCTTACTGAATCAAAGATACGATATCTCCGATTCATGAAGTTAATATATGTCTGTAGTGATAACTTCTCGAAAGTTGAAGCATTATTTCCAAGCGCATTCTATTGAGGTTAAGACTGGGTTTGCCATTGGAGATATTGTCCAAAATCGAGAAGCAATTGGCCAAGTTGCTAAGTGGGCTATAGAGCTTGGTCAATATGAAATTACGTTTTCTTCGCGAACGGCTATTAAGGGACAAGCATTGGCCGATTTCATAACGAGTGGTTAGAAACACAAGTACCGCAGGAGATTCAAGCACTTGGAATATTGGGAGATGTTCTTTGATGGGTCCCTGCAGCTTTCAGTGCGCGGGGCTGGGGTTGTGCTTCTCACCCCGCAAAAGGAACCACTCGAGATATGTGTTACAAATGCATTTCCGAGCTTCCAATAATACAGCGGAATATGAAGCTTTACTTCATGGGCTTAGAGTAGCTATTTCATTAGGAGTCCGACGATTGGACATATATGGCGATTCGATGTTGGTGATAAGTCAAGTCAATAAAGCATGGGATGCTCATGATGATCATATGATTGCTTACCGTCAAGAGGTTCGGAAACTTGAAGACAAATTTGATGGTTTGCGATTTTCTCATATACTGCGCGGAAATAATTCTGCTGCGGATGAGTTGGCTAGACTGGGGTCTTCACGACAAGCGGTTCCTCCTGGTGTATTTCTTCAAGTATTGGATAAACCATCTATAAAGGTGGAGCGTAAAGCTACTATTACGGAGACCATGGACGAATCGGTCTTAAAGAGTCGGGAGGAGAAAGCGATATTGAAGGACCGATCGATGAGGCGGTCTTACCGGAAAAGATAGCAAGCGAGTCCAATGCCGACGATATTCAGCCATTGGATGTTATGATTATTGATTCTGATTGGCGTACTCCGTATCTTGACTATTGTTGACGGTCCTTATGGTCCAATTTTACCGTCAACATGTTGCATCTTTTTGAATCAAACACCATCACCAAGAATAGACATAGGGATTATTTCTAACAAATTCCACTAGTCTTGGTGAAATTATGAATGCAGGTGCAATTCATATGAAAACAGGGGAAAACATGCACGAAACATGGACTTTGCAATCGACGGATTTTCCCCGGACTAAAGAATATAGTTCAAAAGCCCAAAACCACAAAACAGAGCCTCAACATCAAACCAAGCAAGTGGGTTGGGCCAGTACACAGCCGATGGAAGGCACCGAGAGAAGAATCAAGCCCGGGGAGTCCAGGCCAGTTCGGCCGAACCACCCTAGTGGGTTCGGCCGAACCGACAGTGGGCCCCCCGGCCCATCTTTCTCGGCGGTTTGTCACCGACGTCCGGAGGTCGGTTCTACCTGCAATTAATGCCACCGACGTCCGGAACCGCCTCCAAGTTGCAGACCTTCCAAGGCTATAAATAAAGGGCTACACCCCCTCTCTCAACACACCACCAACATCAAGATACAAGACAAAACTCTCATCCTTAGGCCAAGGGCCTCTTGTATTTTAGTAGAATAGGAGAGAGGGCAAGGAAGAGGAAGGAGTGTTCCTCCCTTTTGTAAAGTGGAGTAGTATTTCCTTTTCTTTTACCTTGGCGTGTAAACACTCTTTTTGGTGATTTATACGTGGTGATCTACTTATCTATCGTGACATATCTTTGTGTTAGACGTAATTCTTGTTATACTTGTTTACGGGATCATCGCTTCGCAAGAAGTACTCTAGCTTTCCGAACTCGGTTCTAGGCCGAGGCTAGAGTAGTGGTCAATAGCATAGACGTGGTGTCTAGGCTGGAGATCACCTTTGTTTGCTTGTGTGCCCCACGGTTTGTAGAGGTAGGTGGCAGGAAGTGACAGCCCTGTCATCCAAAGGAACCCTCCACGTTCGGGTACATAGTAGAGCTTTCGTAGACCGGAGTGGCTTGGCAGACCAAGCCTAAGACGGTGCCCGAAGTAAACAAGTCTAGCTTACGTTCGTCTACCTTTAAAGGATAAATAGATAAGAGTCACCCTCTCGACCCTATTTTGCTACGTTGTCTTGGTTGTCCTTGGGTAAACTAACCTTGTTGCAGAAATACTCTGTTCCCTGCGGATATAAATACGATACCTTGGAATACTCCCGGGTGAAGTGCTACAACGGTATTCCGTGCGCTTGCGGATTTATTCGTGACGTAAGAAATACCAACAACTATCTGCAATCTGGTAAAATTCCAGAAGATAAAGTGGAGAAGCAAAGATTGGAAGTTCGAGCCCGTAGTTATTTAATTCTCGAAGGAGAATTATATAAGCGTGGAGTTAATATTTTGGTGAAATGTGTATCGGTTTCGATGGCATTCAATTGCTTGAAGACGTTCACAAGGGAATTTGCGGAAATCATGCTTCTTCAAAGACATTAGTTGGAAAGGTATCCGGACAAGGATTTTATTGGCCTACGGCGACGGATGATGCGCATAGAGTGGTTAAGAATTGCCAAGGATGTCGGTTTTTTGCAAGACAGCCTCATACTCCGGCTCAAGAGTTGCAATTGATCCCAATGACTTGGCATTTTTCTACTTGGGGGCTGGATATAGTTGGACCTTTTAAACGGACGCCGGGAGGATTTACGCATATTTTTGTGGCAGTAGACACGTTTTCCAAGTGGATTGAGGCTGAAGCGAGTTACTAGTACAACAACAGCTCGCGCAATCAAGTTTTTGCATAACATCTTTGTACGTTTTGGGGTCCCATACAGTATTATTACTGATAATGGGCCTCAATTCACTTCGAGTTCTTTAAAGACTATGCTTGAGAGTTTAGAGATCAAGGTGCAATATGCGTCGGTGGCACACCCGCAAAGCAATGGACAAGTGGAGCGAGCTAATGGAATGATTTTGACTGGTCTTAAACCAAGAATTTTTGACTGATTGAAGCCGTATGCGGGAAAGTGAGTTAACGAATTGCCTTGGGTGCTTTGGGGGCTGCGCACTAATGTTAACAGAGCTACATGACAGTCTCCATTTTCTTTGGTGTATGGATCCGAGGCTATGCTACCTACAGAAGTAAATATGGTGTCAGCTCGGGTACGATATTATGATGAAGAAAAGTATGATGATCAACGTCAGAGTTGAACTGATTGCTGCGGAAGAATTGAGGGATCAAGCCCCGATTCAAGCCGCTAAATATCATCGGGGATTACGTCGCTATCATGATCGTAATGTTCACACACGAGAGTTCCAAGTAGGAGACTTGGTTCTTCGGAAGATTCAGTCTAACAAGAACAGGCATAAGTTGTCACCGAGTCTGGGAAGGACCTTTTTGGTTAAATCGGTCTCCGGACCAGGGGCTTATAGGCTTATGACCCTGGAGGAAGAAGAGATTCCAAATTCCTGGAACATTGATCAGCTTCGTCGTTTTTATACTTAAGAGTATTTATTGTAAAGTTTTTCATATTATAATAAAGTAATTTTATCTAATGATGATGTGTTTGTTTTTTGTGTCTCCATACTTTAATTTTGAATTAATTTATTGAGCCAGGAGGCTGTTATGTTAAGAGCAGATCTGTGATATTTTGCTATTCTACTATGTTAAGAGCAGTCTGTGATACTTTGCTATTCTGCTATGTTAAGAGCAGTCCATGATATTTTGCTATTCTTGAATAATAAGACCAGTCATTTAGTCGACGGATTGCTGTGATAAGAGCGGTCTATTTAAATTTTAGTTTAAAACTGGTATATTCAGGAAATGATATTGTATAGCATTCTTTCTTATGAATACTGATTGGCAGGCTGTTGTGTTAAGGACAGTCTTTGAAATCCTACAAACTAGCTTTTTGCTTATGCTAAATGATCTTGTTAAAGTAAGCTATAATTATGAATTGTGATATGTGCTGATTAAGAGTCGGAATTGGATCATAATTATTTAGTTGAAATAACCATCATGTCTTAAGTAAATAAGTTAGTAAGTATGATGGTGAAACCAGTATTCATATAGAAAAGAAAAGTGATTGATATTTAAATATGATGACCAAGATGTTTGATTACAAAATAGCCCTATTACAAAGTTTACTAAGCAGGACCGCTGGAAGTACCGGTGTCACCGGTCTTAGGATTTTCCTCGAGCCTATCATCTAGCGTTTCCTCGGAATCAGAAGAGGATACTGGTAAATCCCTATCAAGGTCTTCGAAGGCATTTTCTATTGTCCGTCCGGCGGCGGTTGCTGCATCCCGAGCATCTTGGTCCAGGGCAAAAGCTGCTGGCACTACGTTGAGAGGGACGCCTGTTGGATCAAGAGGAACATCTTCCACCAACTCCGAAACGGTGCCAATGAGTGAGTTCTTCAGCTCATTGAACCGGTCTTCGTAGTATTAGGGTGGGCACCATCCCTGATAAAATTGAAATCACATTCTTCGACCGGAGTCCAAGACTGGATTATAGCGGCAATGTGTCCCCCTCCTGAAGCAGCAACCATCCTTGAATGTTCTCGGATTCTTCTTGGGATTGCCCGGATGGCGGACTCAAGGTCTATCTCGTTGGGATCAATAGTTTGACCACCATTGAGATACTCTAGAGTACGCACCGTGCCTGCAGTAAGTTCTGAAAAAACAAGTACAAATTTAAGACCGGGATATTGCTGAAGACCGATATTTTCAAAAAATGACATAAGAGTGAACAAGAAAGGTGGGACTTACGCTCGTGCTCGATCTCAGCAGCTCTGAATCTGCCCTTGATGTTTGTGTTGGATTCTTTCAGCTTGGCTTCGATTTTCAGCAAACGCTGAATCTCGCGATCTTTGGCCCGGAGAGCAAGTCGCGCGGACTCTTGGGCAGTCTTCGTGGCGCTCTCTTTGTCCGCTTGTGCTGATTTCGCTGCTTCTAAGGCTTCAGCTAGTTCAGCTTTCAAGCGAGCGTTCTCAGTCTCTAGCATCTTGTTGGAGCGAAGTGCTTGAGCTAATATGTTATCTTTAGCGAGTAAGCTCGCCTTCAAGTTCTCCAATCCGCGCCGCTCGTTGCTCTTCGACACGAGAGCCCTCTTCAAGTGCTTGCTCTTGAGCGGCTGCTTTTTCGATGAGGACCTCTTCAGCTTTTATATGAGCAGCAACAAGACTCTCGAGCGCCGAGATCAAGAATGGGATTAATCAGGAAGGAAGATAACGAGGAAAAATGTAGAATATATAAGACAAATTGAGAATATTACTCCGATTAACTTGATGGAGCTCGATGATTTCTTGCTGGCGCTCCTCCATCATTCGATGGGTGTTCTGCAGACCGGCCTCTCTCCTCCGGAGATCGTTTTCCTTGGCCTTCGGACCGGCGGTCCGAGTTTTCAGTTCACCCAATCGTTCTTGATTGGTGTTGAGCTCCTCCCGTAAGCGGGCGATAATGGCGGTCTTGGCCTCGTAGCTTTTGAGGAGAACCTAAAGGAAAGATTGAGAGAGTTAATAATTAGAATGTGATTGCCTAGAGAGATTTTTGAAGCAGAGGATGTACCTGGCCAGATTCTGAAAAATTCTTTAAAGCTTCGTCTTCTTGGAGAGCGTCCCATTGAGCTGTAGCGATGAAAGTTCTGGCCCCGCTCGAACTGTCTACCTCCACGTCTCCAACTACCATTCTAGCCGGCTTTGGTTCTCCAGGAGATTTGCGTGTTGTCCTAGGTCGGCGAGGAATTTCTTCCATCCGGACCGGTCCCAATGATAGCTCCGGAGGAATCGGAATAAGGTAGCTTGAGGAGGATTACTAGAAGATGAGCCTTTAGCAATGGTAACCTGCTCTTCGGTTTCTACGCTCGGGGCGGCGGGGAGTTCCTCGGTGGATGCCGCACCCTGAGGTTCTGTGATTGGAGTAGTGGGAGTGGAAGCGGGAGCGCTACCGGTCCGAGAGAAAGCAGGAGCGCTACGGTCGAGCGGTACTAGGTTGAGAAGCGCCGGGGTAGGACCAGTCTGTGGTGCATCCGGAGTAGAGGTAGAAACACCGCCGGCGGGGGCTGTTGAAGAAGCTTTATTTCTTAAAAAGCTAGCTATGCTAGCTTGGAAGTTAGAAGGGATCCTATAAGAAGAAAGCACATTTAATAAGACTTGAGTAAGGAGCTTCGGCAGTTTTGGAGCTTTAGCAGATGAAATAATTTAGAAAAGAGTTAGACTTACGAGGAAGCCTTCTTGAAGCCGGTGGAGGTCTTGATCTTCTTGGGTGGGCCTTGAGTATCTCCACCACTTACGTCTGCAGCCCTTTTCTCCGCTGGATTGACTTGCGGAGTTGGAGCTGCTTCAGCAGCATCACTAGGACCGGTCTCGGTGGCCATACCGGAACCTTTTGGGTACCTTGGATAAGGGATCAGCCGAGGGAGAAGTACCTTGAGTTTTCCCCAATGAAGCTTCAAGAATGGCCGGAGCTGCCCGGCGATCCCTTTCGACGGCTTCTTCTTCTCGCCGTCGTTCTTCAAGCCTTTGCGCTTACGAGCGAGTATCACCGGGAGCGAGTGGAAGGAGTAGCGGGTCTGCCAATGCTCAAGGAAGTAGTACGTTTTCTTGTACTAGGTGCTTGAACCACGGTCCCGGACTTTGTGATTTTTGGGACTAGGCTAGGAGGCAAGGGAAAGGACCGGTCCGAGGGCCTTTGAGTCGGACCGGCTTGAACAGCTAAAGGAGCGGTATTGTTGGCATAATATTCTCCCAAAGTGTCATTAGGAGGAAGAGGAGGATGACTCCTGTAGTTGTCCATTTTCTGCAATTATAAAGATTGAGTCTTCGTAAGTAAATGATGGTAACAAGCAATAGAGATTTGAAGAAATAGGAAGAAGTACTTACGGGGTCGCGAGGATTGCATGAGCTGAAAGCCGGACCCACTCTTGTACATCCGGATAGATCTGGATTCGGCTGCAGACATTTGTTTGATGCGAGCTTCTAACCGCTCCTTGTCGGGAAGAAGGGTTCCATCCAAAGGCATAGCGGTGTCTTCGTCGAAGAGCCAAGCTGGGTGCTCTTGCCTTTTAAGAGGTTGGACTCCCTGCACTATGAAGCTCCGGAGAACTGTCTCGGCGGTGACACCTCTAACGATCTTCAAGTATCTAATGCAAGCCAGGAGTGTGAGAATTTCGTTGTCTTCTTTGAGCTTTTCCCTGGTATCTGCTGTAGGGAAATTCTTGGCTACTTTAGCACCAAAGGCAGGAAGAGCTGGCTGGGGATTGTCGCAGAAGAACCATCCTTTATTCCAATGCTCTTGTTCAGGGATAGGGAGAAATATTCGTCTATGCTCCAAGCATTGGATTACTACACCGCCAACTGCAGCTTGGCGGTCCGATGACGGAAGTGGGCGGATTTGGAACAAGTACTGGAATAGCTTGAAGTGGGGGAGAACTCCAAGGAAAGCTTCGCACAAGTGGATAAAAAAGACAATTTGCAGGATGGAGTTAGGGTTGAGGTTCACCAACTCCCATCCATAAAAGAAAAGAAGTCCTCCGAAAAAGGAACAGCAAGGGAGATCGAGACCGCGGAGGAAAAAAGCCTTGAAAACTAATTGTTGAGACTCATCTATTCCCCATGGAATTTGACCGGGGGAAGGGACGCTCCAATTTAGGATGGGTTGAGGAGGAAGATACCCATCACTAACTCGCCTCATTGAGGGAGGCTTCGGTGAGCTTGCTGCTACCAAGGTCTTGGATGCCGAAAGGAAGCTGATTGCGAGGAACAGAGGAAGAAGATGAGGGGACGACATTGGTTAATGAGGAAGGAGAGAGCAACAACGCAAAGGTGAATGGCGGGCGCGTATGAGCTTCCGGGAGCAGGGTTGATCTAGGTCGACCTTTCGTTTCTTTTTATAGACACCTGGTATGGGCCCGGGGCTGGAAAGTTATTGGGCCATTTTGAAAGGCCCGATGGATTTTTATTGTTAATAACTTATGTCGTAACTATGCAATTATGACCTAACGGCCATATGGAAATTAATGATCTGTTATCTACGTTAATTATGACTTAACGGTCATAAGAATAAGCCGTCGTGCTTTCATGAAAGTAAAAAGCGATCTGAAATACGGAAATTTTCAGATGGAAATTAAAGTAATACTGAATTTTATAATTCAGTAGTATGAGAGAGTTAGATTTTACATAACTTAGTGATAAAGGATGCCTTAGGCTGTGGGTGTTAATCATCCGGCTGATTATAGGCTTTGGAGACTCGAGTCGCTGTGAGAATATAGGGAATAAACTGGTCCGATCAACCAGAATTTTGGCTCTTAGTGAAATTTCACTAAGCAGATTATGAGTTCGAGGCTGATTTAGGCGGTCTGTTATGTCAAACTGGTGAAGATATATAGGAGATAAGAAATTCTGACCGGTATGACCGGTCTAGAAAATATGTTCTTGGCAAAAAATTGCTGAGAGGAATGTGATTTGATGGGAAATGATAAAGCATAGCCTCTCAAGAAAGACTCTTGCATTATTTGCGATTCCCAAATGATACAAGAGTCGGGGGCTATACCTAATTAGGTGCACCGTATTCAAGAGCGGTCCGTAGAAATCTTGGAAGCTGAAAAA
Organism: Chloris gayana; assembly: GCA_031894775.1. Lineage (NCBI taxonomy): Eukaryota > Viridiplantae > Streptophyta > Magnoliopsida > Poales > Poaceae > Chloris > Chloris gayana. The sequence goes on from JAUNZO010004208.1 coordinate 49,003, forward strand.
GATGGAAACTGAAAGGAGCGGTCTGTAGGAATTGCATATTAAAGGAAATAATGAAGAATCAACTAGTGGACTCTTGCATTATTTGAAAGAAGTTCAAATGATCCAAGAGTCGGGGCTATACCCAATTGGGTGCGCCTGGTCGGCGCACCGTGAGAAGAATAAGCTATGATTACCTAATTAGATGATATGAAAGGTGAAAAACAATAGTTTTTTCGGACTTCTTGTAAATCTGTGAAGAAAGAAGAACGAGTGCAGCAGTTTGGAGTTCTTTTTAATTTTACCATGAATAAAAACCAACATGTAGAAGACCGGTTAGTTTTATTCAAGGTTATTTACTCGGGGCTGCTGTCGTATACTTGCCTTATGGGTATACAGATGATGAAGGAATGGATACGCAGAGACATGGTGGCAAATTAAGGAAGATAAAGATGATAGCAATAGGCAACAGACTGGTCCTTGACCGGTCCGGGATAACAGAAGATTCCGTATACCGGTATGGAAACAAGGCGGATACTAAGACCGGTGTGCAATGACTTGAGGAGCAAGTTATTGAACAATTCATAGTCTGATTAGGACTCCGAATCAATAAAGAAAGTTAGAAATAGAACTCCATATATGTAATTCATGTAATCGACTAGGATTCTGCATGTAACCCTAGCTCCCCGGATATATAAGGCGGAGCAGGGACCCCGAAAAGGCTCCGACATCTTGCAATTAGCAAATTGCTAAAGGCAATACATAACATACAGGACGTAGGGTATTACTCTCGATCCGAGGGGCCTGAACCTGTCTAAAATCGCGCGTTCTCGTGTGTTCCGTGTGTTGCACCATCGAATTCCACGCTCGTGAGGGACCGGGTAGTACTAGTGCCGAGTTTAGGACTCGACACCTATACCACCGAAGCTAAGACATAGTTGTGACTGTCATCACTATTTATTCAGTTTGTAACATGACGGAGTATAAGTAAGGCTATTGTAACACATGTGTTACTTTCTGCAAGCGAGTCTTACTTCTATGACATAAAACATAACTCCAAATATAAGCTCATGTGTCATACTTAAGGTTTAATTGCATCGTCACCTATAATAATATGAAGTTGAGTCTCCTATTAGCAAGCACGGCTTATAATATGTTAATATATGGTGGTACTTTGGACTCAACAGTTGTGTGTTTATTGTTATTCAAGAAATATTTTGGATCATCGGACATCTAGAGTTTAGGGATTTAATGAATGACACATAAGTTTTGGTCCCTCATTGTAACATTATTTTGTGTTGCAACGAGATTTTTCTTGTAACACTCACACTTGATATATTGAATAATCACATTCTTTATAACACTATACATGTAACATGAATTTTGTGTTACTGTAATCACTTTGGTAAAACATAATTATGGGATAAAAACTGTATGTTACAAACATACTTGTAACACATAAATTTGTGTTCCTATAAAATATTTTGTAACACATCACTCTATGTGTTACAAGAATATGTTACAATATCCTTGTTCTCTAGTAGTGGCTGGCCCAGCGTCTAAGGAAACCCGACGAGAACTCACGGCGAGGCCCGTCGGGAGCAATGAATACCTTATGTTGGAACTGCCGGGGGTGGGGAAGCCCCGGATAGTTCAAGAGCTCGTGGCCCTTGTGGGGGGGGCATAACCCCGGAATGTTGTTCTTATCTAAAACCGGAGTCAAGGACACACATGTGCAAGGATTAAGGTGGAGGCTGGGTTTAAAAGGATGTCCGGCGATGAGCAGCAAAGGGTAGAGTGGTGGTTTTGCATTATTTTGGCGTGAGAGTATGGCAGTGGAACTCATGGGTATGTCAAATAGATACATTGATGTCAAAGTTCGGTTAGAACTAGGAGCACCAAAATGGCATATCACATTCGTGTATAGAGAGCCTAAAGTGGAAAACCGCCACCCGATGTGGGACAAATTAATGGAGTTAAGAGCTAAATCTTAACTGCCGTGGCTTGTGATGGGAGACTTCAATGAAGTGATGTGCCAATTTGAGCACGTGCGTCCGAGAGATGCAAATGTCGGATTTCCGTGAGATCCTAGCTTAGTGTGAGCTACATTACTTGGGATTTGAGGGTTTACCGTTCACCTATGACAACAACCAGTCGGGTAATGCCAATGTAAAGGTAAGAGTGGATCGGGCTCCGACGGGCGGTGCATGGAGGGAGCTGTTTTGTGACACTACTGCCAAGCACCCGACAGCAGGGAGACATTTGGAGTAGTGTCAAGGCAAATTGAAGCGCTAAGGTTAGTATTTGAGCAACTGCAACGGCAAGGACATAGTAGCAAGGAGATCGGAGAAACACTGGATAGGATGAATGAATTTCTATACCGAGAGGAAATGATGTGGCTCCAACGCTCTCAAATTAGCTGGCTACGGGTAGGAGATCGAAACACTGTCTATTTCCACTGCACGACGGTCCGGCGAGCACGGAGGAACCACATAAAGAAAGTGAAAGATAAGGAGGCTCGCCGGCATACCGTCGGTGTCTTCTCGAATACCTGTTTTACATGTCAAAAAGAGGTGTATCTTTATTTGACGACTTATGCGGATAATTAACCCCATAATTGCATATATTTGTAGTTGCTCTGTTTTTTGTGTGTAAAGCAGGAAACAGGAGGAAAACATGACAATTACACATAAGGGTCGACGAGCAGGGACGATAAGGCCGAGATGGTGGGCCGCACCGATCGACACGCCTAGTGCGCCGATCGGCGCAACCGAGGAAAGCCAAACCGAGGGGCCGCGTCCAAGAATAAGGAAAGACCAGTCCAAGTACAAGTTGGAGTCGGTGAACGTTCGAGGCCAGAACCGTTAGAGATAAAGGAAGAAAGAATACCCAAAAGAGGACGACGATCGGAAGATAACAAACACTACAGAAACTAGGGTTTCAGGATAGTAGCAGCGAAGGGCTACGGAATCCTGCTACATCCACTAGAAGGGAGATTTGCGCCGATCAGCACGTGCGCGTTCTAGCGCTACCCATCATCCTCCACCATGTCTAGTGGTAGGATGAGTGAGTAGTCTCATATTCTCTTCTCCGGTGCGGGGTCCTAGCTATGTAAAACTCTTGTTCTCATTGAAACTCACTTGATGTACTCAATTACCATAAAGATGGACTCATCTATTCTTATCATAGTGTAAATTGCAATTACGCTTTTGGTCATCGCATTGTGCAAGAAACCACTGGGAGCTAATAGTCTCTTTCATGTGACAAGCCGGGGTGAACGCGTCATGTCTTGTAGAATACTAAGTTTATCATCACGAGTTAATGAGATCGAATTTGCATGCTAGTGAGCCAATCCAAAAGAGAGAACCCTTCATCCTCTTGCTACATCTTTGTTAGCATTTACTGTCTCACACTCTCGTTAATTTCACACACACAACCCATTGCAATCTGTTAGCAATCATTTATTAGTAAATGTTCTGCTTGTTCTCTCGTGGATTCGCTTAAACCTTGGAATAGCTAAAACTGTGCACCGTCCTCTTGCGGTATATAAGTGGATGCATAGTTACAACCAACACATACTCGAGAAATAGGAGATGCAAAGCCTTGTGCAACAATTCTTTGACAAACTGTATGATATAGGGACACGGGAGTGAACCCGGGGGTGGTGATGGAGCATATCCCGCAACATGTCACAACAGAGATGAACACCGATCTATGTGGGACTTGACAGTTGAAAAAATCAGTAACACTCTATTTCCAATTAGCCCTTTGAAGTCCCCTGGACCGGACTAGTTATCGGGGCGCTTCTTCCAACGAAATTGGGACATCATGAGAGTAGTACAAGAATTTTTCCAGATAGCGCACATTCCAGTTGGAGTCCATACGATGATTGTACTAATTCCTAAGAAGGCGCAGTCTGAAAGCATGAAAGATTACCGTCCTATTAGTCTATGCAATGTCATCTACGAGATTGTGTCTAAATGTCTCGGTAAATTGCCTCCAGCCTTTCCTCCAGGATCTTATTTTTATGAACAAAAGTGCCTTTGTTCCCAGTCGCTTAATGACAGATAATGCTCTAATTGCTGTTGAATGTATCCATGCCATGCAAGATAATCGATCGAACGACGATGGGTATTATGCGTACAAGCTGGATCTCACTATGGCGTATGGCAGGGTGGGCTGGTCCTCCTTGTAGGAAGCGCTCGAAAGGATGGGTTTTCATTGCTTATGGGTATGGTGGGTGAGCCTTTGACCCTGTCACGAGGCCTACGCCAAGGCGATCCACTATCACCATACCTGTTTGAAAGGACCTTAATGTCTCCTAGAGGGGGGGGTGAATAGGCGAAACCTGAAATTAACAAACCTTTTTCGCACATGTTAGTTCAACCCGGTCTGACCTCCTTGTCAAGCCGGTCAAACCTCCTTACACAGGCAGAGCTGGGTGCACACTAGTTCAACCCGGTCCGACCTCCTTGTCGGGCGGTCGGACCGCCTTGCATAGGACAGAAACAAGTCAACTCTCCAAATTGAATCCTAGCTCAAACCAAAACTTGAGGTGATGGTCCAAAGGTTTTCCTTAGCACATACTTGAAGTATCTACACACAAATGAGTACACCAAAGTAGATCGAAGCGGAAGCACAAATTTAAGCTAGAAACAACAAGAATGACAAGAGAGGCGGAGACACACGAATTTGTTTACCAAAGTTCGGAATCACCCTAAGGTGATCCCTACGTCTCGGCTTGAGGAAGCTTGAGGTGCCCACCGAGACGCTCCAAGCCAGGTCTCTTTCAACCACTTCCCTCAATCCACTATGTCGATCTTTTCCACACCGGAGGCAAGATCACAACCTTCACAAACTTTTTGAAGGCTTACCACAAACCCGGGATCTCTAGGGCGACGCCTAGCCTTCTATGAGGCTTCACCTCCTAGAGTAACAAATGATTCTTGAGTTGCTTGACGTAGCTCAAAGTGCTCAAGTATTAGGATTTTCTCACTTGTGTTCACACACTCAAATCTCTCAACCCAACTAAAGGATTTAGCTCAAATCACATGGATCTCACAAAAAGAGGTTGGGGAGAGCTCAAATGACCGTTGAAATGCTATAGAGTCGGGCAAGAACCAGCAACAATTAAACGGAGTGGTGGAGGGCTATTTAAAGGCTGTTTCAAAAACTAGCCGTTGGAGCTGTTAGGCTCAGGACGGTCCGACCGCCTTGTACGGGCAGCCACCAACAACTTGACCCAAACATCTCCATAAACCACAAACTTGATTGCTCAACCCATTCACAATAACTATGCTTCACTTATAAGGCCACAAAACTCACCGACCCGAACTTGACCCCGGAAAACTTAGTTCAAGGCGGTCCGACCTCCTTGATAGAGCAGCCTAGCCGCATTGACCTACTAACCCCAAAAACATAGTTCAAGGCGGCCCGACCTTCTTGTCAAGGCGTCCTGACCGTCTTGACCTTGAAGAACACAAGGTTTAGGGTTTAGGTCACTCGAAAGGTTTCTATCCGGGATTTTGAGCACTTTGACATTGTCACTCAACACATGTTGCATCCCTCTTGATAGTACGACATACCTATACTCAAGAAATAGATAAAAACAAGTTTTCTTCCACTTGAGCTTGAGATTAAGTCATATGCCGAAATACTTCATATTTTGCTTCTTGAGGGCTGACAATAATTCTTCACTTGAGCATTATCCACCTTGAGCTGAGATTTTACCATTAGAAAGACAAAACTCCATAATTTTATCCATTTCACCTTTTCTTTCTTGATTAACAAATAATTGACACTAGGAAATATGCAATCCTCCATGGCTTCTTTGATACATCGGATTCAATATCCACTTGCTCTTCTCCACCACAAAGCTTCTTTAGCTCCAAGCCTCGTTGCTTGCCCTTCTCCAATGTATGGTCCATCGTAGCCGAGTCCTTGCTAATCCTTCGCCAACTTACCATCATGGTTTACACATTTCTTTGTATCATCCATTAGCACACGCTTGATATTCATCTTTATGTTGTATTGATTTTCGTTGTGATATATGTTGCTTGCCTAACATGACACCAAGAGTTAAGTCACCTGATATGAATATGGTGATACTTTCAATGACCAATATGAGACATATTATCCAAGCTTCATTTTTCTTCGTGTGACACATGGCATGAGATTTTCCATATTGATCATCCATCTAGTTTCATCTTCATCACATTCTTTGTCATATGGCATACAATAATATACATGTAGAATATCCATATACATCCATGTCTTGATACAACAATGTTCATAATAAATTTATAAGACATTTTTCTGTTACAACTCAACAAATTACATTATCTCTTTAATCATGTTGTCATCAAAACACCAAAACCCACTAGGGGGCCTAGATAGTGGTGCACTATCACTGTTTCTTTTGGTAGCTGATAACCTCTCAAGGCTAGAAGAAAGTCTACTCAAAGGGTTGAAGGTATGCAAGCGCGCTCCAGTAGTCTCACACTTACTATTTGCTCATGATAATCTTCTGTTCTTCCAAGCAAATGTGGTACATGACCATAAAGTTAAGGAGATAATCCAAGTATTCAAGCGAGGGTCTAGACAACTACTCGGTGAAGAAAAGTGCTCAATTATGTTCTCCCATTCAGTGGAGGAAGACACTAGGAAAGAGATTAAGGGAAGTGTTGAGAGTTCGGAAAGAGGGTTTCGATCCCAAGTACCTTGGATTGCCGACTCTAGAGGGCAGAATGGGGAAGGAGGCCTTTGAGCCAATCAGCAAACGCCTAAGCCAACGAACTTCAGTTTGGAGCGAGAAGTTAATGTCGTCCGCGGCCAAAGAGCTGCTCATCAAATCAGTTGCTCGAGCGCTGCCCACATATTGAATGGGTGTCTTGAAGTTGTCAGCTGGATTGTGCGAGGAGTTAACAAGCCAGATTCGGCGCTACTGGTGGGGAGCAGAGAAAGGCAAGTGAAAAACTCATTGGTGCGCTTGGGAAAGACTACTTAAGTGCAAGGACAAAATGGGCCTAGGATTCCGGGATATGCGTATCTTCAACCGGGAACTTTTAGCGCGGCAAGGATGGCGCCTTATATAGAACCCGGAGAGTCTATGTGCTCATATCTTGAAAGTAAAGTACTACCCTCAAGGTCATCTAATTGACCCAGTGTTTACAGAGCAATGCTTCACCAACATGGAAGGCAATAGAATACGGCTTGGAACTCTTGAAACAGAGCATTATAAGGAGAGTGGGTAACGAGACAAGCATCCGAATCTGGAGAGACAATTGGATACCACGACAACCGTCATTAACTGTCATGGGGAAGAAGAACTGGTGTTGGCTGAAGTGGGTCTCTCGATCCGATTGATAGGCGCACCAATTCCTTGGACGCCAGACTCTTGGGGAGTACTTCTATGAGCCCGATGGGGAACTGATCAGAACCATTAAGCTCCCAATGCGAGCTGTGGAAGGTTTTCTAGCATGGCACTATGAGAAGTCCGGGATCTTTAGCATAAGAAGCACATACCGTCTGGGCTTCGATAAGGAATACCTAGCGACGAGTGCGACATGCTCGGTCCAAGTGGCGATCGCCCCATGTGGCAAATGATGTGGAAGGCAAATGTACCGCCAAAGGTAAGCATTTTGCTTGGAAAGTGGACGCAGATTGCCTACCAACAAACTGGAACGAAAAGAAGCACCATATGGATGCTCGTGGCACCTATAGTCTGTGTGGTATGGAGGAGGAGATAGAATTCCATGCTCTGATCAAATGCCCAATGGCCTACACGCTCCGTGAAGCAATCCGAGAAAAGTGGAGTCTGCCTCCGGAGGAAACGGTCATGAAGAACCGACCAGGCTGGCTCCTGCTACTACTCAATGACTGCACAACACAAATGCGGCACAATCTCCTCCTACTCTTCTGGCGCTGCTGGTACGTATGTAACCAAATAAAGCATGAGGGGAAGGTAATTGCCATAACTGGTTTAGTGCACTTCCTGTTGAGCTATTCAGAGTCACTCCAGGAAGCCCGTGAGCAGTATGCCCCAGGGGATAGCAAAGGTAAAGCAAATGTGCACATGCAGAGAAGGGGACAAAGCCACTAGGTAGAGGAAACAAAAGCTCAGTGGAAACCCCAAGCAGGGACTATAAAGCTCAACGTGGATGCCTGATTCCATGCAAGCACTGGACGAGCAGGTGTTGGGATTGTGGTGCGTAATTCAAACGGGAGGTGTTACTCTCCTCGACGCGTGTCATGTTCCACTGCACTGGCGCTGAAGAGACTGAACTGCAGGCTTGCCGCGAAGGGCTCGATCAGCTTGGCACTACAGTGGTTGACTCTACCACTCGTACTAGAAACGGATTGCAGGAACGTGGTGCTGGCCCTAAAGTGAAGGTCAGAGGATCGGTCCCAGCTTGCAATGCAGCTAAGGGAAATCAAGGCGCTCGCTGATGAGTTCCGTGAGGTAGAGACCATTCATTGCAAAAGAGATGAGAATAGGGTTACTGATGCTTTAGCCAATTATGCTCGTAACAACATGTCAACGGCTGTTTGGCTTAGACATTGTCTGAACTTTGCTGACCACTTTGTGGCAGCTAATTGTAAACCTCTTTCCATCTAATAAAGCCCCCTTCCTTGTTGCAAAAAAAAGGATGTTATTACTTGGACACTCGTACTAGTTTGAGACTTGAACTCTGACCACGGTTGATTCCATCATAAGAACCTATGTAGCCAAGTATATGTGAAGTCCAAATAAACCTATTTTGTCAGGGTCCCCAAATGTTTCGTCTGTGGCATAATAGCATCAGCACAATAGTCCTCTTTCCCTCTAAAAAAAAACAAGACTAAGGGCGGTCGTTCTCAGTTGTGCCGTATAAGCTGTTGTAAAAGCAGATGAATTTTATATGCCAATACTGACCACTTCTACTTCACGGCAACGCAGCTTGCCCTTTCCAACGAATACATCATCGTACATGCACCGGAGGTCTTACTTGCGTGCATACCACGAGAAAGTAACTATATAAACCCGTGCCGCACGCTTAGCTGTATTCATCAAACTAAAAGCATTCTGCACAGCAGCAGTAGTAGCAAGCAAACAACCAACTATGGCCTTCTCCAGGGTCTTGTACCTTGCCATTCTCGCCTGTGTCTGCATCTGCAGCACCGTTTCAGCAGCTCGCGAGCTGAGCGATGATGACTTAGCCATGGCAGCGAGACACGAGCAGTGGATGTCGCAGTACGGCCGCGTGTACAAGGATGCCGCGGAGAAGGCGCAACGGTTCCAGGTGTTCAAGGCCAACGTGAAGTTCATTGACTCGTTCAATGCCGAGAAGCGCAAGTTCTGGCTTGGTGTCAACCAGTTCGCTGACCTCACCAACGAGGAGTTCCGGGCAACCAAGACCAACAAGGGGTTCAAACCAAGCACGGTGAAGGTTCCTACCGGATTTAGGTATGAAAATGTTAGCGTTGATGCACTTCCGGCGAGCGTTGACTGGAGGACCAAGGGTGCCGTCACTCCCATCAAGGATCAAGGCCAATGCGGTAATAATGAATATTTAGAACAATTCATTTTTGTCAACATTTGTTCGAGACGCCATTGTTGTGTGTCATGCCATATATGTAACATGTTCCAAATAACAATGCAGGATGCTGTTGGGCCTTCTCAGCTGTGGCTGCCACGGAGGGCATAGTCAAGCTCAGTACCGGCAAGCTCATCTCGCTGTCGGAGCAAGAATTGGTGGACTGTGATGTTCACGGCGAGGACCAAGGCTGCGAGGGTGGGCTGATGGATGACGCGTTCAAGTTCATCATCAAGAACGGCGGCCTGACCACAGAGTCTGGTTACCCTTACACCGCGGCAGATGGCAAATGCAAGAGCGGGACTAATGGCGCTGCTTCCATCAAAGGCTACGAAGACGTGCCGGCCAACGATGAGGCCGCTCTCATGAAGGCAGTGGCCAACCAGCCGGTGTCCGTGGCGGTGGACGGAGGAGACATGACATTCCAATTCTACTCTGGTGGTGTGATGACCGGCTCGTGCGGCACTGATCTCGACCACGGGATTGCAGCCATCGGTTATGGACAGACTAGTGATGGCACAAAATTTTGGCTGCTAAAGAACTCATGGGGCACAACCTGGGGTGAGAATGGCTACTTGAGAATGGAAAAGGACATCTCCGACAAGAAGGGCATGTGTGGCCTTGCCATGGAGCCTTCCTACCCCACCGAGTAGCCGAACCTTCATTTGCCCATAATTCATACGCGTAAACATATATAACGAATAATGTACATGCTTCCCTCCTTATACAGTGCATTCATACGTGTGTGTAAATTATAGAATACTAGTAGCATACATAAGCATTTCTGTAAACAAGCTCGATGTGAATACATAATCAATTATGCATATTTCTTTCCTACTTCTTTTAAAATAGTATAATTATATTATGTCACTGGGATAAACAGGTTGAAAAAGAGTGCCTCAATCGATTGAGTTGCCATATTCTGGTACGGTCCAGATTGCTCTAAGGCCGCCTCCGCCTTGTCCTCGGCGAGTCTGTGCACGCGAGTGCCACCTCCCTGACATCGCGATCATCCTCCGTGATTGATCCTTGATCATAGCACACGATACTGACTTCATTTGAAGTGTTTTATGCTTGTTGCTTGCCCAAACATAGATCCTGTTCACACATTTCGAATAGAAAACAAAAAATTATAGAAACAATCGATTTATTCTGTAAACAAGCTCGATGTGAATACATAATTAATTATGCATATTTTTTGGAGAATATATAACTGTTATTGAAAAAAGTTCTCCTTGATTGCTCTTGGGCTGCCTCCGCCTCACCCTTTGCGAGGATGTGCACGCGATTGCCACCTCGCTGACGATGTGATCCCGATCATCCTCCATGATTGCATCCTTGGTCATAGCACAGTATACTGACTTTTTTTATCTTGTTGCCTGCCCAAACATAGCTCGTGTTCACTCATTTTGAATAGAAAACAAGAAAAAAAATCAGAAGGCATGTATATGTCTATGTTTGGTTCATGGCCTCTCAATGTGAGACAGTTTGTGACCATAAACGGCTTTATGTATCGGCCGATACAACAGCTGGAATTTCAAATCAAATCCTGTGTCCAAAAAATGTATATGTAGTACGTACATATGACTAAAACTAAATGATCAACACATTTACTCAGAGGATACGGCAGAAGGGAGCTTTTTGCTATTTTGCCCACGAGAGCTCCGCTGGAACGTCCACCGTTCGTGGGGCTTCTCTAAAACGCCCACCAGTACACATGCCTCACCTCCCAAATGCCCATACCTGTTTGATACATCTATTTTCTTTTCTTTTCTTTTTCACTTTAACACATCAGGAAATGACCAAAATACCCTCGCTCTAAAAAAAAGAAAATTCGACCGGGCTACTGTAGCAAAAAAAGCCCAGACAGACAGCTCTTTTGCATGCGTGTTTTGACTAAAAAAGAAGAGAAAAATTATAACTTAAATGTAGGAGTGCAAAAAGACGCATGTAAAAGAGCTGTCTAATAGTAGGAGTGCAGTCTGAGCATTTTTTTGCTACAGTAGCCTGAGTGAATTTTTCTTTTAGAGCGAGGGGTACTTTGGTCATTTCCTGATGTGTTAAAGTGAAAAAGAAAAGAAAATGAATTTATCAAACAGGTATGGGCATTTGAGTGGTGAGACATATGTACTGGTGGGCGTTGTTAGAAAAAGCCCCGCGAGCGGTGGGCGTTCCAGCGAAGCCCACCGAACTCATGGGCAAAATAGCAAAAAGCTCGGCAGAAAGAGGTCCCTTGTCCAGGCTGCAAAATGGGGCTCCTGGCCAATTAAGCTCGATTGTGGCCCATAAAGTCATTATGCAAGATATAAAATCAGATAAAAATGAAAGTGGAGAACAAAACCCTAATCGAATCCAATGATTCCTCCATCCTGCCCAAGCCCATTAGGCCATTACCACGCATTGCGGCGGCTTGGCGTCCACCCGGGACTGGGCACGACTACCCGGCGACATCCTGTGGTCCGTGTTTATCCGGCTCCGTCATACCTGTTTAGACGATATTCTATTCTGTTGTTATCATGTAGTTTAGATCTTCTTGTTTAGATCTTCTTGTTTAGATCTTATGGGTGCTGTAAACCCAATCTTTAGGGACACGTTTGTAATCTATAACTCCTATATAATGCAATGTTGTGCGGTTCCAGGAGGTATCCGCTTCTGCCATTCTCACATGGTAATCAGAGCCTACCTCCCGTACATCTAGCATTTTTTTCGATGGCTTCCGCCTCCGGCTCGATCTCTCATCTCTCCCCAAAATGAATGTGATTGTGCCGAGAGGTAATGAATGCTATGGTGAACATTTTGGCCAAGTTTCATATTCAGAACATTTTTATAGATTTAATTATTGATTTACTAAGCTTACAAAGGTTCCAAATTAAGTGATTTTTAAAATTATGAAAACAGCAAAAACTGAGGAGCTCATCTTACTTTTTGAAAAGAGCACATTTTTATGATTCTAACCAATTTTAGTTTGAGATTTTTCAGATTATAAATCGCAAGATATGGATTTTTGAATATTAACCAAAGTTCGATACTATTTACAAGAATGCTACTGCCGGAAATTTAAAAGGGGCGGTGCGCGCGCGTGACTGCGTGCGACGACCGGCGTCGACAAGGTCTGGCCGTTGACCAAACGGCAATGAGTCGAGGGCTAGGCTTGGGCCGAGAATGATGCGCGCGAGCTGGGGACATTTTTGGTGGGGTCCGCGGGGGCACGGGCCCACCACAGGCGGCCGGCTGTGAGCGGCGGCGCATAGCAGCCTTCAGCCGCGTGGCTCGTCCAGCCTGGAGCGAGAGAGAGAGAGAGAGAGAGAGAGAGAGAGAGAGAGGTTGGTTCGGTGAGCTTCACCTTCGTGTGGAGAGCGCCGGCGTGGGGTCGAACGACGCCGAGGACGACGATGAGGACGGCCGAAGGTGGGGGCTCGACGTGGGGGCTGGGTGACCGATGGTGACGGCTCGGAATCTTCTTGGAAATTCCGACATGCTGCTACGAGGGAAGGTGAGTGGAGTTAGGGGAAGCCGGGAGGATTTCTTGTGGACAACTTTGCCGAAGAAGGGGAGGAAGAGAGCTCACCTAGCTCGGAATTTTTATTTTAAAATAATTATTATTAATTTAAAATTTTAAAAACAAACCGACTCAAACTAAATTTTCAAGATCTAGACGTTTTTGTCACGCCATATTGTATGGTGTGATTCCTGAATAAATCACGCGATACGAAATGGCGTGATTGTGTCCACGTCGGCGTCGACCGCCACGTCGAAACGAGACGTAGATCGAGGTTGATCCGAATCACGCCAATCTGAATGGCGTGATTAGGCTATCAATCACGTCAAACCATCCGGCGTGGTAGGGACTTAGGTAATTTTCACACGACGCGAACGGAACCGAGTACAACCGAATCACATCATATTACTTGGCGTGATTGAGAAGAGAATCACGCCAAGTCATATGGCGTGATTCACTCTCCTCTCATTCGAATGTCCCTTTCAAGTGATCTCGGGTGACATCATCAAGTTGCATTTTTTTAAAAAAGCTATAGACACTGCATACGATCTCCGATTTGAATTTCGTTTTCACCATTGTGTTCTATGCGACAAGACGAACAAAACTAGATCTCACTTGCATGCGTTTCAAATATTTTTTCGGACCCTAAATTACTAGTACATATATTTTTAAATTTAAGTTATAATTATTTTTTTCAAAACATATGCAAGTGAGATCTAGTTTTGTTCGTCTCGTCACGTAGAACACAATGGTGAAAACGGAATTCAAATCGGACATCATATGTAGTGTCTACAACTTTTTTAAAAAAATGTGACTTGATGATGTCACTGACATCACTGAAAGTGACACTTAAGAGAGAAGAGTGAATCACGCCATATGACTTGGCGTGATTCCTTATCAATCACGCCAAGTCATATGGCGTGATTCAGTTGTGCTCGGTTCCGTCTGGCGTATGAAATTACTTGGCGTATGAAAATTACTTAAGTCCCTATCACGCCGGATGGTATGGCGTGATTGATAGCCCAATCACGCCATACAGATTGGCGTGATTCGGGTCAACCTCGGTCTACACCCCGTTCCGACGTGGCGGTCGACGCCGACGTGGACACAATCACGCCATTTCATATGGCGTGATTTATTCAGGAATCACGCCATACAATATGGCGTGACAAAAACGTCTAGATCTTGAAAATTTAGTTTGAGGTGGTTTGTTTTTAAAATTTTAGATTAATAATGATTATTTTAAAATAAAAATTCCCTAGCTCGAGCTTGACGAGGAGGCGACCATGGCGGTCGAACGGGGCAGGCAACGGCGATTTCGGTTCTGCTGCTCGGCCGGGGTGGAGGAGACGGGAATGCTGAGCTTTGGGAAACCGAAGAGAGGTGTGAGAGAGCATTTTGCAAAAGGAAGTGGCGTGGGAGGCAGCACTGGCCGGGGCGTTGCTTTTCTTCTACCGGGCGCCGGGGAGGTCGAGCGGCATGGGAGGGGCGCCATCAATTCTCGACCGTTCCTGTTGGCCGGTGGGTATAGGAATGGTTAGGAGCGTGGCCTGGTGATGTGGTGACGGGATGGGACGGGCACGCACACCAGGCGTGGCCACGGGGAGGGGGGGGCTGCCGGACCGGCGGTCTGGTGCCATTGCCCGATGGGCACAAGATCCGGGCCACCTGGACATTTTTTATTTGGTTGACTTTACTCGTTGCTTCTGAAATTAAATTCAAAACTCGATTTATAGAGCTCCTAAATTGAAGCCAAAATTTGTGGTTGATCAAAATGATTTGTTCTACAATTTTCTTTTTGGGTGGCGGATTTTTGTAGAAATTCTTGAGTAGGCATTGTTTTGAATTTGAATTTAAATTTTTAGGGCATGAAATAGTTCACCAAAAAATTGGTAAAAATGCCCTAAGTTCCATATTTTGGATGGCCTACATTCCTGTAAAAAAACTATTGGCACATCATTGTTATAATTTTTTATGTTTGTGGGAGTTAGGGTTTCACCCCCTTAAATTAGGGTTTTCTCAATTTTGTAAATTTTCCTTTTAGCTCCTTAATTAACTTTGGCTTAATTGGAGTTTAGTAGGTTAATTAGCTTAATTTAGGTTTAGCTAGGGTCATTAATTTAATTTGCTCCTTAATTGCTCCTTTAGTGACATGGGATGTCACAACCACTCGTGCGTACCCTCCTCCTCCTGGCCTCCCTTCCTCGCTCGCTTCTAGGTTGAGAGTCTCCACACCTGCTACCTACCTCCTCAACCATCTTCCTTCCACTGCCTCTCCCGCCCTCACTCCCCACCATGCTCTTTTCAGCACTCCTCCTCGGTATAATCACCTTCGTGTCTTCGGGTGCGCCTGCTACCCTAACACCTCTACCACCACTCCTCACAAGTTGGCGCCCCGTTCGACTAGATGTGTGTTCCTTGGCTAGTCCCCCGACCACAAGCGGTACTGCTGCTTTGAC
The DNA here is from genome assembly GCA_031894775.1 of Chloris gayana. Lineage (NCBI taxonomy): Eukaryota > Viridiplantae > Streptophyta > Magnoliopsida > Poales > Poaceae > Chloris > Chloris gayana. The sequence goes on from JAUNZO010004208.1 coordinate 64,512, forward strand.
CTCACTTCTCGCCGAGTCCTCATTTCCGGGCAAGTTGTGTTTGTCGAGTCCGATTTCCCCTACTCCACCTCCACTACTTTTTTTTCTCGATCATGAGTTGGATTCCGTGTTACCAACTAACCCGGTGGCCTAGTCACTTGGCTTTGTGTACCCTTTACCTGCGGGTTTTTCGAGTACTCCCGTGGTCTCCGTCACGCCACGCATGGCCCTGGAGTCCTCTTCCGCGCCACGTGCAGCCCCGACGCCCTCTCTCGTGCCACACACAGCCCTAGAGCCCTCCCCCGTGTGCTACACCCAGCCCGCAATCGTCTACTAGTGCTGGCCCCGGAGCTGCCGCCAACCCGCACTCGGGCTCGCTCTCACCTCGACCGGGTGGTGTAGCACCCGCCTTTCCTCCATCGCGATCCCGGCCACGGTCATCCAATGGTGCCACGACGGGCGGCAAGCGTTCTCCGACCTACGACCCTCTTCGCCACCACGGCAGAGCCGGGGATCTCTCCACTTTCTCCTTTGTCCATGGCGCCCTGGCTGATCCCCACCGGCGTCGGGCAATAAAGGAGGAGTCCGTGGCCGTCCTTCATAACCGGACACGAGATCTCGTGTTGCGCTCCGCATGTTGGCAATGCTACAAGGCTCATTGAATTCTCCAGGGCTTATCTTAGCGGCCTGGTGTGGACTATGATGAAACTTTCAGCCCAGGTGGTCAAGCCTGCCACAGTACTCACGATTCTCTCTCTTGCAGTCTCTCGCTTATGGCTTGTGCATCAGCTAGATGTGAAGAACGCTTTCCTACATGGCACTCTATCGGAGACAGTCTATTGCAGCCAGCTAGCAGGGTTTGTGAATCCCGGTCGTCCCGACATGATCTGCTACCTCACCAAGTCCCTCTATGGAATGAAGCATGCTCTCCTCGGGCTTGGTACTCTCGGTTTGCCACGTTTTTGTCCGCTTGGGGTTCACCGAGTGTAAGTCGGATACCTCAATGTTTGTCTACCTCCATGGCATTGACACTACATACGTGTTGTTGTATGTCGACAACATCATACTTGCTGCTTCCAGTCAGACTTTGCTTCAGCACATCATTCGAGTCCTTACAGTGGGAGTTTGCTATGAAGGATCTTGGTGCACTTCATCACTTCTTCGATGTCACTGTTGAGCCTCATCCTTCCGGCCTCTTCCTCCATCAACAATAGTATGCTCTTGATATTCTAGAGCGGGCAGGGGATGATTGACTGCAAGCCTTGCACCACCCCTATTGATACTCGGGTCGAGCTATCTACACGTTCGGGTGATCCAGTCGTCGACCCGATTGCTTACAGGAGCCTTGCTGGTGCCTTACAGTACCTCACCTTCACCAGGCCGGACATCACTTATGCCATCCAGCAGGTCTATCTTCACATGCATAATCCTCGTGAGTCACACCTTGCTGCCCTAAAGCGCCTCCTCCAATATGTTCGTGGCACGGTTGACTACAACCTCACTCTTCACTACTCTCGCTTCTGCTGAGCTCGTCGTCTACACTGACGCCGACCGGGCTGGCTATCCGGACACTCGTCGTTCCTCCTCACGCTACGCCGTCTTTCTCAAAGACAACCTTGTCTCTTGGTCGTCCAAGCGACAGCAGGTGGTCTAACGACGTGGCGAGGCGTCCTGGCTTTGACAGCTCTTGGCGAAGCTCCACGACCAACTCACCAAGAACACACTCGTCTATTGCGACAACATCAACGTTGTGTACCTCTTCACCAACCCGGTTCAGCATCAGCGCACAAGCATGTGGAGGCCGATCTACACTTTGTTCGAGACCGCGTCGCTATTGGGCAAGTCCGGGTACTCCATGTCCCAACTACCTCACAGTTTGCTGACATCTTCACCAAGGCTACTTGCGACTGTGGGGGGGGTTGAGTGTTTTATTATTGCGTCCACTCTTGAACTGCGCTATGCCAGTAAGTTTAGACTGCAGGGGGAGGGGGGTTGTATAGATAGCCCATGTATATGTGTACATAGCCCACCCTTTTAGGGTTGGAGTTATACACCGTTAGTTTCCAATCCAACAGTATCATTGTAAATAATTAAAAAAAAATAGAGATGGGGTCTATGATGGTTCAAGGCAAAAACTTTTGTTTGCACATTTTTTCTATGCCTCCAAAACAAAAAAAATCTACTCCAGGTGGACTTGGCGCTAATTAAAAATGATAACGGCCCCATGTAAAATTCTTTGGTAGTTTGAACATTAGTGGAGGGGAAAACATCATCAAAATATTATTTGAGAAATGGCCCAATAGCGTTTACCATGCTTACCAAGTTGTTGCATGACTGATAGGCACAGATCGGTTGTGAACATGTCAAAATAGCAATGCACTTATTCATAAGAAAATCATATTTAAATCTGTTTAAGAGAACACGATATGTACAATCATCTAATAAGTAAGCTTATAGATGGTAACCTTTTAACTTAGCATCCTTGAGGTTACCTCTATCCTCACGCCAAATCTACCTACATGACTACAAGAGCACCATGAGTCATCATCCTATTGATTCAACGTCTCAGTCACTAGCCAGGCCAGCCACCAGAAGAGCCTGGATGCGGATTGGGATAGAGCTGTCGAGAACCAAAGCCCATACGATCAGGTGTAATGTCTCTTGTACTGTCAGGAATATTGTATGGGCCTATTGAATAGTTTGTCTCATTAAGGCGGGGAGTATACCTATCCATTGCAGACCTCCCCGTTGAATCCAGAGATGAAATTCCATATGTGGAAGTTATGGCGGACTGCGGGTCAGATCTGGAGTATCCAGATGTATTTGTACTCTGTCGTCCGTACATTCTTATTTGTGCTCGGATATCATTGGCAGGAGAGTTCATGGCTGTTTGGAGATGACCATCCCCTGTATGTCTACCATACATTCTTATCTGTGCTCGAATATCTGCATTCGTCGCTGTTTGGATATGACCATCGCTGGTAAGTCCATATATTCTCACATCATCTACATTTCTGCCAGAAACCGCATTCCTTGTAACAGGGTCAATATTTTCAATGGTGTGATTCTCTTGTAAGTTCTGGCTCCTATAAAAGCTGCTGCTACTAGTTCCACCTGATGCTTCAGTGTAGAAATTTCTATTTGGACCACCCACACAATCCCGATTCAGTTTGTCAAGATCAGGTCTGTGCATCCTCAAGCCAGCACCATCATTACTAGTGGAAAATGCAAGGTGCTTCTCTACAGATGCAACTCCATATTCAGCAACATTCCTAATATAATCTTCATAGGGCATGTTCTCAAGGGCAACATCGATGTATTTATCCCAATGTGACCTTTTCTCAGAGGAATACTCACCAGTCACATGAGGGGAATCACTCCTTAATTTATACTGCGAACTCCTGGTGTCTGATGGTGAGATACTCATATCTGAATTTGCTTTCGTATCATCAGCTGTTCCCTCATAGTCCGTTCTCCATCTAGAACAATTTGAGACCTCTATTTTGTCATTGTAATGATCAACTCGCATATCAGAATGAGCTGCTCTCTCTTCAAAATCAAAACCACTTAGATTTGCTTGAAAAGCATCACCTCTGCCTGAAGCATCCTTTGTTTCCTCATATGCTACTTCTACAAGTTTTTCTGGAGGAAAAACATTTATTTGTTCAGGCTTCCCCACAGCAAAATTTGATCTTTCAGTCATACAAGTGTATTTCTCTTCACCATATCTGTCGTTCTGCTCATGAGGGACTTCACCATGATTCTGCTGATGGATATCTTCGAAACGGTAGTCCATGTGTTTTGAATGAGAGACAACCTTCGATGTGGTGTGCCCATGCCCCTCAGCTATTTTCCTGTGCTTCTGCGTCCAATCAGGACGGCTCCACAAATACAGTGGAGGTGGGGTCACGTTCCATTGATCCATTAATTTGTCAGCCACATCCAACGAACCAGGTAAATAGAATGACTGCAACACATACATAAGTCAATTACTTCAACAAGCAAGAGGAGAGTGGTTATTTGATGGATAAGTTCAATACCCTCCCAGAAAGACTTCCAGAATCCTCCCAGATCAAATCATAAGGTTGTCGCTTTTGATCCAACCTAAGGATGAGGACACAGAGATAAGAATGGCCAAAATAAAAAAGGAAAAATAACAAAATTCCATAAATATACCCATCACAATGCTTTTCCTTAAGGATCTCCCTTACCTTTCAGCTTCCTTTGGAACAATTAATACGACAAGTTTTGGTTTGAAGGATAGTGCCTTGTCAATGAATTTGTTAGCAAGTCTTGCTTTCATTCCAAATGGAGGATTCAGGCCCATGATCTAGACATTATTTAATGATAGCTTGTTAAATATATGGCGTGCACGTGTAAACATGTCTTTTGAAAAATGCACAGGACTGCATGCAAATAGAAGCGTAGAAGTTAAACCTAAAGGACACGCTAGTAGAACAACCAAAGGAGGTCAATTAGCCCAAATTAAAAAACAACTAATGTGGCCAAAACTAAATATGCCACGGGCCACTAGGAAATAAATTTGATTACCAATTCATAGAACGTTTGGTTAGACAATCACTAATACACAATTAGCAGGGTCTTGGCCTCTCAAAATTCATCTGACAGAGGTGGGGAATTGGTAGGCCTGGCTAGGGGCGGGCCTAGCATGCATCAAGGGTATTCAACTGAATACCCATTATTTTTGCCAAATTATTTTTATATAGTGTATACCATATGTATGTGTATTGAAAAATAAAAAAGAAGCACTTAATAAGAGTAGAATTTTGTGACCATTATCAAGATGCAATTGTTTTTTTTATGTCAGTACTCAATTAGTATATGTTAAGAATTTATGCTTTTTTAAACTGCTCAAACCAGTTTTCAAAAATTGTGGCAATAGTGCAAACTATCAAATTTGGACCATCTCTAGTTCTAATTAGGGCAGAAAGATCCATACTAGTTTAGATCCATGTGGCAGTTCCTTTGGACGCACAGTCATCCAGTCTCTCTTTTCAAAACAGAAAGAGTTCTGCAAAATGTTAGATCAAATGTAAATAGAAATGAGAGCCGCAATTGTTCAGGCTAAAAGTACAAAAAGACCATAACAAGAGAAAATAAGAAAAATCATTACATGCATTTTTTCAAAAGTGATTTTATGCAACTCAGAAAATTATGTTGCAACACATGGCATCTATCAATGAAGATACAAGATACAAGCGATGCAACTCTTTTGAAATAAATCACTAAATCTCAAAATTAAGTACCTACTATGGACAGAGATTTATATGTACCAGACTAAAAGCAATTGAAGGATGGACTGAATCGATTTGACAAATGAAGTAACAATGTTAAATTTATCTAAATTTAGTAGTTTTTCATAAGTGATTTGACCAATTAGGCTAAGCAATGCAGCATATACTCCTCCTTTAGTGAGATTGTGACATTTGGGCAGAAAAATTGAACTAAGAAGAACTGGAATCTGCTGTCGGAACGTCATCAAAACAAAAACGGAGGGAGTATTTTACTAATGTTCAATGAATTGTTCACAAACCTATTTTACCAGCATATCAAAAGTGACAAACGCAAATTCTCAAAAAAAAAAAAAAGACAGACGCAAAAGACTAGTAGAGGACCACGGTTTTCTGAACCCACTATTGAGCCACATCCATTATTCACCCCAGTAGTAGTAGCACAATAGAAGAGAATGGTTATTCACCCAAAAAAATGATTGAAAAATGACTATAATATACAAATCTGTACCCCACTAACTTACCTTTGGCCGAATAACGTCAAAATTCTTGAAGTTGCATCTTTTGCCAACTTTGTCAAGCTTTTCTTTCATAAATTGACTGAAGTCATTTAAACCACAAGAGAAATCTACAATCTGGTGCAGTAGAAGTTGAAATAGTTAGTAACAAATGAAAATATAGTCACAACCAAAAATGAATATACTGATGAATCCTGCAAGTTTCAAGATTACATGCAGGTTAATCGGTCCATTGGCAACAGTATGTTTTCGTTACTGTCTGAAAATGTGATTACATATTACACTCTTTATATTTTTGACCTACAGACTACATACCAATGAAGTTTATCATAAACATACCGTGTCACCAGGTTGAACATACAAATGAAGCTTATCAACAATCTGCATCAAAACAGAACAAAATTCATGATGAACGATTCAAGTACGAAGAAGGTACAATAAAAGTATAATAATCCCTGAAATGAGAATACTCAAGACTAAATTATTATGTTTGAATAAAGCGTAAATTTGTTGGCACCAACGTAAAGCAGGCAAGTAACAAAGACATACTGTATGGCGTAACAGATGTTTAACTTCCGCTTACCAGGAGGATTTAATAATATAAGACTTTTTTATGAATGCATGTTCCAAAAAACATGTATAATTAACCCAAACACTTTGGAAATGGATATGTGAACAATCTTCAATAATTTTTCAAAAAAACAAAAAGCTTAAATAAACATTTCTTCGAATGCCATGTGGCATGCTGGCATCTGAAGCAAATAACGCCCTATTACCACAATCCAATAGATTTGTGGTCACAATACTTACTTAAAGCATCTAGTGTTCCCAGAACAAAACTTACTTCAACAACATACAAAACAATAAATATTTGAGAAGCAAAAATGAAAAAAAAAACAATAGTCATGCAATCTCAAAAGAAGCTTTGAAAATAAATATACCTCAACAAGTTTCTCCTTTTTTGTAAAATGCCGACCAAAAGAAGTGTAGCGCATGCCATGAATGAATGGCGCAAGATACACTCTGAGCTTATTCTGGTACGGAATGTTATAATTGATTGATCAGTACTAGCGACAGTTAAAATAAATTGTAACTCATTAAACTTATACTCACCAGCTACCAATAAATCTATCGTTTATCCCAACCAATAACATTTATTGATAACTAGGAAACAGTAACTGTGAGTTCTTATCACAAAGTAATCAGGTATTCTGATGGTTTCTTGTGGTTGCTCTATTGAGATTATTTCCACACAAGCTATCTAAATACAACAACAACAAAGCCTTTCAGTCCTAAGCAAGTTAGGGTAGGCTAGAGATAAAATCCACAAGAGCCATTTAAATACTATGCACTACATTACATGATCAAATATTAAATGTTTCAGTCGTTTCATACGAGAATAGTTATTTTAGGCCTGTTGGTGATAGCTGGTGATCAGGAGAGTATAGTACAGAAAATGTTTCATGTATCATAAATGTCAAAATCACACTGGTTACTCCGATTATTGGCTACCATGAAGTATAACTCAGTCCAATCATTCGGGGTTTTTTTCTTTCACAAGATATTTAACTAAATGATCGAAATGCATAAAATTCTGTAAACACCAAAAGATAGGAAAGAAAGAAGCCATAAAAGAGAGCATTATAGATAATATGACAAGTGCCTATTATCAAAATAAACCTAAAGTGCTTAGTATCCACATACATGCCACCTTGTTATCTGCGTCAAAACTTCAGCTTCACATACTGCTTTAGCATCGTCAACAGTACCTCCATTTTCCAGTTTCTGTAGTGCAGCTTGTACAGCCTACAAGAGTCATTGATCAATGCGTAAGGATGACTACTAATGGATTTCCTGGTTAGCAGTCGTTAACTGATCATTTTTCACGGGTACCTGAACAGAACGCTCGAGCTTGCCTTGTGCGATGATTTTATCAAGCTGCCTATCAGAGGATGCATAAGTTGATGGAATGGCAAAATGTCGAGAGATATCGTCCAATGTTAGTGAAGAGATATCCTTTTCTACCAAAGCTATCACCCTATCATAGGTACAGAAAACTTATCAAGACCAACATTAATACTCAAGAATGGTTTCTATACCAATTATTATCAATTAAGCTGCAATTTTTCTTCAATTTATCACAGCAACAAATTGAGAAATCATGCAAAGGAGAAAATATATTTCATATTGAAGAAAACATAGGACAGCCAGCAGTCTCCATATTTGGAACAAATTTTGTCACATTATTTCTTGCATATAGACTTGTAGCCCCATTAGAGGTGTTAATGAGCTACTCCCAATTAGTCAAGCTGTGAAGGTGATGTAAGGCAAAGATGTAAGCAAAAATAGATTCCAACAAGCACTAAATTACAATAATAATTTATAGAAACAGAATGAAGAGATAAGTTATCACTTATTTGTCCATTAGACAATTTCAAGTCAACATGAGCTTATTTACAGTGTAGGCTAGACCAGGGCAGACATCAAATTTATGGAGCCACTAAACGACACGCTTCCTAAATTATAGCTGGTGCTTAGGATAGGTATTCACACTTAGCCCATTGGAGCAAAATTGTAGTCACAAATCCAATCATTGATTGTTGAATTATGTGAGCTATCTAAAGGAGTAATCATAGCTAGCAATCACAATAATTTGACCACATATTCTCTCAAAAACAAAAAATGACCATATTCTCTTTTTTTTTCTTGAACAGCCAAATAACCATATTCAAATGCCTCACTACTATAAAAAAGGAGTAAGCTTCACACCACTACAATTATTGTCATTGTATCAGAAAAACACATTGACTCTAATTTCAGAAAACTAAAAAAATTATGCTTGGTCCTACCTGTCGGCCTCTCAACACAAAAGTTGTAGTTTTCTAAAATTGATGTAGTTTTCTGAAATTGGCATCAAAAGTTGTAGTTTTCTGATACAAAGATACAAATAGTTCTAGTTGCAGCAGGGGCTTCCCCTGATGTACATTTCAAGAAGTTACAGGAAACGAAGGATCAACTTACCTCTTTTCAGTTTCACTATCAACAATAGGAAATGAGCTCTCGGTTGATTTCCCAGTTGTTGGTAAAGATAAAGTTGCCAACTCATGTTCCCGTTTATTACCATGCTTTTGAATGTTTGCAACAGCATGACGCTCAAACAGAGATTGTTTAGGACAAATCATCTCTTTGAGGTACTTCGCTTTCTTCTTCACAGGCTCAAATGAACTCTTCGTAACAACCCTTCTTGAACATTTCTTAACAGGTTCATCAAAATATGACTCATCAAAAGTCTGTCTTTTTTTGTGGTCTAGTTCTCTGACTTTCTTTTTTACAGAATGCACAGGTTTTGCTATACGGGGAAATTTTAAATGGTTTCTGGATGGTGTTCCAATATCAATGTCCATATCATGGTCCCTATAGAATTTAGTTTTATGAGAATAATGGAAAAAAATATGTCAAAAATAGTTTCCATGAGCAGTTATAAAAGAGGTTTTGATGATAATGTTCACATACAGGCAGTAGATCAAAATTCTCTTCGAAAGTTCCCAAGCCCGGGTTACGATGCCCGCCTCATCATTGCTTTCAAAAGAAATTTCCCTGTGAAATAATCTTTTAGCTATCGGATGGAATAAGATCACTTTATGTTACTAGAAAATAAATTGAGCCAGAGATTAAGCAAAACAAACAACACCTTGGCAAACATTTTCTGTGGTAGGATCTTGGACACCGTCTGCAAACAGCAAATTGTAGCAGCTCCTGAGTCCTGTCCTCGAGGCCATTACATTCAAAGCACCAATGCACGGGGCATGTGAAAGAAACCCCAGCCACAATATTTTTCTCCAATTGCAATGCTTCATTCCTATTATTAGGATGAAACTTTTGTGCGACACACTTTGGGTGGTAAAAGTGCCCACAAGTTGCATTGTTACAAAGAAACACCTAAAGAGTAAAGCATGAGTCAGCTTAAAAAGTAAGCCCCATTGATAATGGAATACAGCAGTGATGTCCTTCACAGATATCTAAGGACTAACCCTGTCTCCCATTAATTTTCTTCATCCCCCTACCACAACTAAACCGTTAAAAGAAAAAAAAAACAAGAAATAGCAGATAGACATAGAAAATCCATTGACAAAACAATAGGAAGGTGAGTCACTGTATAAGACATGCAGCAAGGCCACTGTACCACTTGAATTGACAGTGGGCTCGAAATACTGTGTTTGAAGAGGTAAATTGTTTTGTGACCTAGTCTTCTTGGTGAATGATTCGTCAATGAGTGTAATTCTACATACTAATAATGCTGTGCACCTTGGACCTGAATACAAATATGCCAAAGAGATCATTCTTCAATATCAAAAGCAATGCTCGTATCTACTTCTCAAAAGTTAATATACCAAGGGCAGCTAGGAGCTACAGCCCACAACAATCAGGTAACTGAAAGAGCTACCGATGCCATATCAACTCATCCTCAAAATTCTAGAAAAAAGGGACTAGTATGTGGCAGCAAGGGAAGACACAAATTGACACATGGGCGTTTTTAGTTAAATAATTCAACTAAATGCTACACTACAAGCAGGTTACAGTTTACGGCAAGCTCAATATAAGTGTCCCATTAGTACTTATTTGATGATAGCCAACCTTACTGACTCAGCAAAAGCCTCACAATACACTAAAACTATGAACAACCCTTGAAGGTGTGGTTGGTATTTCTATGACCACATCAACCTGAATTTGAAAAGAGAATTGTTGGATGCAGTGTTTTGGCTAAAAGATGGTTGTGGTACAGAGGTAAATCCGATGATGTCGAATACCTTTGCATTAAGTCCATCAGAAGGCTCCAGTACTCCGCAGACAAAACACTGGTGCTGCTTGTACTCACAATTCTTGCACAGGAAATTTTTTATTGCCTACAGTGAATTAGGATAGATATTGAAAAAAGAAGGGATGAAAAAGAAATAGCAACATAACCTAAGTGCTTCTTACAAACTAATAGTCTTATATTGCATATAACCTCGAGTTCAGCTTTCGTGTAGCCCAAGGTTGCACAATAGGAATCTTCGCCATCTCCTATTTTTGCATGGAAGGATCTCATACACGAACCTTCACAGCTAAAATAAATAGAAATATGGTGCCAGTCAGAAAAGGTACAAATCTGTCAAGCTGGGTTTAAGCGGAACTGAATGATATTGGCAACTGCTATTAGTAACAAAGTTACCCATATTCAATGTACAATAATGCATAGGACCATCAACTCAGCAAAGTCCACTGGATGATGCATGCAGGCATTCCATGTACACAGAAAACAATATCTCAGCCTTTCAACAACCATATCCTCCTCCAACAGAGGACTGAAGATTAAGAGTGTTAAGCCTATTAATAGTTCTGTCCACAATATAGATACTGCTATATGGTTGAAACAAACTATTCAGCACCTAAGTAACCTAAATATCAATGAAGATGCCTCTTAAGAGGTATGAAATATTTTTCTTCAAAAGAAAGAGGTATGAAATACTTTTCTGCCAAAATATATAAGGTCATGAGGGCTTACCATAAGAGTTCCCCTCCGTTGTCACAGATAGCACAAACTGAATCAAACAGATCTTCATCTTCCTCTTCCTCCTCCTCTTCATCAGCTTTATTGTCATCATTACAGGATTCATGCTTACTGTCTTCTTCAATCATCTCCTCTCCTTCTTCATGATCGGCAATGAATGGATCTTTAACTTTCAGGTCATCTGAACCAACCTAATTCAGATTCAGATGCAAAAGGAAAAGGAAGCAAACGTGAAAATCAAGGTATCAATTCTTTTGAGGTATATTAGTAAGGACAAACACTGAGATACCATGTCAATCTTCTCCATAGTATTCTTAGCTACCTCATCGATCATCTCCACGGTATTCTGATCTACCTTGTCAAAATTATCAACAGTACACTCACGTATCTTGTCCATTGTCTCCACAGTATTCTTGCTAAGGAATAGCTGTAAGGTCTGTTAAAGTTGAGAGAAAAATAAGCCATCTTCGAAATAGAATCTTGTTACAGAAACAGAAGAAAAAATACTATTTAACAATGACAATGAAGATATAAAATACAGTAAGATTAAGAAGAAGAAAAAAAACATAGTGCAAAACCTTTCTATCTTTGTATTTGCAATAATAGTACTTTGCAATCATTCCACATTGTTTCCTATGTAGGTCTCAAACAAAACATTTTCTCTATATATCAAGGAAAAGAACCTTCATACCTCTGATTTTTCTATAGCCTGGTCTCTCTCAGCGAACAGCTTTATTAGATGTACATGATTCCTAAAGTCATCCACCGATGGCCTAATCTCATATTTCCTATAAAAGGGAGCACTTTTAGAACCTTCATCGACTGTACCGTCACCACAATAAAAAAATATGGTCACAACCAGACATCGGAAATCAGAAAACAAAAAAAGATGCAGCGCATACCCGAAAAATTCCTGGAGGTGACCCCACATTTTCTCCTGAGATACCGTGGGGTTCCTCCTGACAAAGTGAAGCATCTCCACGGTGATCAGCACCGACCGAACAGTCTCCCTGTAGCTGGGCCTCGGCTTGAGAAGAGCAATCCAGCTTCCCTCAGTTGACAGCACCGTGATCTCTGGTGACTCGCAGTCAAGGCCAAGCTTCCAGGCCACCACCTGCTTGTACACCTTCTGGAGGCCACCGTCAGCAAAGCCACGCAAGTAGACGTCCCTCTTGAAGGAAGGAACCTCCTCGGCCGTGTTAAACTGGAACGGCAGAACGTCGAAGGAGACCGGCGTGTCGTCATCATCAACAAAGTAGTAGTTCTCCACCGCCTTGAGCCGGGGCTCCACGTCGTCGTCGTCAGAAGACATCATCGCCACTGTTGCACCGTGCAGTCCCAACCTGAATTCGTAAAACGGAGATCAACAGTGAACGTCCGGTAGGGCTAAAGATTAAAGATTAGATCTTCATCCAAAATTAGGCAGAAATTCCCCAAACAGAATTGGGAATTGCGCAAGAACAGTCCCCAAGTGGAACGCCACTAGACCAGACCGCAATCACGAGGGACATTCCAATGAAATGAGCGAAGGGCACATTGAGTGAGGATCGAGAACTGAATTCCAACCCTAACGAAAAAAATTGCAAACTTCGCCCTCGAATTCGGGGCAAAACCCAGCAGAAATCCCCGGACGATAAAACAAGAACAGCGCCCGAGATGAGGTCAGGAACAATCTGGGGCGCGGGGATAAGGAAATCGCAGGAAACAGAACGAACCTAGGCGCGAAGGAGGCGTTCCTGTTGCGGCTCGCCGCCGTCCAGCCGCGGGACGGGGAGGTAGAACACGGGGAGTCCTGACAGGCGGGGTCCGATAGTCAGCGGCCGCTTTTTCAGATGGAGTGGGGATTCAGTAAAACAACGATGACGTGGCGGCGCTAGCCTTTTGTCCTTTTATAATCTTTTTTTTTGTGATCATCTTCTCCTTTAATAATCGTAGAACCTTCTTTCAATTTAGAGCAAATTCCTTACCAATATGCGGTAGTTCAAGTTCTTTAGTACCCCACTATCTTCTTAACTTTTCCCCTCAATCACCACTGCCATCCACTTTATTTACCCTATGTTATTTCGTAAATGCTGCTTTTCAGTATCAGAAAAGATTTCAATCGATGAAGCACCAAGGAGCATCAATGGCAAATTAGGGTGTGGGAGGTTGTTGGGGACTAGATTTTTTAATGTTGTATACAGAAAGAGGCTCGACAGAGGTAGGCCGACGGGGTGGTGCGGAGAGAGTGTGCGGGTCATACCTTCGAGGCAACGGGTGATGGTGGTTGGACCCAGTTTGGGCGGTGAAGTTTAATGGTGAAGAGTTAGCATGGTGACGGATCTAAAAATTTGGCAACCCGACGAAGGTGAACGGCAACATGGGAGCCGCTAGAACCAGGCGGTAGCGGAGGCTGCGGGGAGCGAAACAGAGAAGAAATCTTAGGAGGTTGATGATTTGGCGTGGGTTGATCACGATTAAATGGCTCACACGGATGTCGATTGAACGAACAAACAATTTAAATTTTTTGAAAATTAGATAATTTAATAGTACTCCATTTTAGTTCACTGCAACTCAATTGATGCCCTTCCGTTTCATGAAGGCGACAGGGCATTGGTAATGCACTTTATAGAATCAGCAACATAACAAATTCATAACTCACAAGAAGTAAACACTCCACATTGACACGGTTCATGCATCAACAAAGTAAATTGAGCTTCACATCCACTGTTCATGGTCAGCAAGCAGCACGCCGCACAAGTCCAGCCCAACATCACAATTGCAGTTTCAAAAAAAAAATCACAATTGCTGGAGCACTGCATTGCCCACATGCCCGTGCTTGCCTGGAGGCGAGCATTGTCGTAGCCTAGCGACGCGTATGCTCCATCAACGTGGCGCGAACCCGCAACGCACGCCTCGGCGTCTCACCAGCCAGCCATGCGTCTCTTCTTGTTCAGGAGCTCAAGAGCGAGGAGGATTCAGGGGATTTTTGTCTGCTCCGCTCGGTTGCAACATGTAAATGACATTTTGGTCTGATTCATTAGGTTGTCAACAAACGTGCATCGATCACGGCACCTAACAAAATTGACGCCAGTGGTTGTTGAGGAACAGAAGATAAATTTGATTGACGATAGTGGTTGTTGAGGAACATGCAAGAGTAATAAGGAAACTGCACTATTTTTTTTACGGTTGATAAAGAATTTACCCCTCAATCCCTCGATGTTCAATCTCGCTGGACTTTAGAGATATATATAGGGCGATAAGCTCCATAGCCTCCTGACTTGAGAGGTGTCCATAGCTTCAAAGATGACAGGTCGGTTCAACGGTGGTGGCAAGAGAGACGAAGAGGATGTGGTCTCTCTGCGCCACATTCCATGGATTATTTCCAAGCTGAGATCATAGCTTGCTTACATGGTATACAAGATGCGATAAACTTGGGTGTCGGTCATCTGATTCTTGAGACGGGATCATGGTGCAACAAGCTAAGTTTCAAATTTTAGCTAATAAGCCGGGGTGCAACAGAGAATTGTTATGCATTTGAATAAATTGTGCATTTATTTTTCAGAACTATCTAGTTTTGATGGTAGAAATAAAGCATCTAATGTCACCATTTTAATCTCTAAACTTCTAGTACAAAATTAATCGTGGGGTTCATTGCGAGGCTCCGGAAGTCTTCCTCTGCTACGACTAGTTCCATGTACAATTTAATCAAAGTAGAACCAGAACATCATTCGTCACGCTGCGTGATCAATCCACTTAACAGAATCACCTGACTAACACAACTTATTTTCCACTTATTTAGTAATGCCTTGCCCTGTGTTCTCATCATCTGGTTACGGTCATAGGCCATTTGTATATTCATTGAAGTACTGTTATTATCATAGGCTATAAGTATAACTGGAAACAAGTATCAGTTTCTCTAAAATATATGATCTAACATCTTGCATCTCTGAAAAAAAAAGATCGAGCATCTTGCTGGAAAATGCAGCAATTACCCTAACAATGTGCCACTTTTTCACAGCAAAAACTCAGCACAATCTTTCGAGAAGTTTGAGCACAAGACAAAACTGAAGATACAATTAAGATATATATATATAGGGAAATAAATGATATTGGCATATTCCTCCGTCTCTGATAGATCTGGTATGATATGAAAGAAAGGAAATGAAAGATGATAGATCTTGTATGATCTGAAAGAAAGGAAATGGAAGAAAACAGCACCAACAATCCCAACCATCTAGTGCCCTTCGAGACCAAACTAAAATGCTGGCCGCTCCTCATTGGACAGACCCGCACCAGCGGCGACATCGATACAGTAGTATCCACGGGTCCAACTCTCCGGCCATCTCCGGCTCTGGATGTCGGGACAGGAGTAGAAACCGACAGTGGCGTGGGGATGTCGGAGTGGAAGGGGATCGGTTTGCCCCTAGGATCAAATGGATCAGAACCGTAATAGAACCACTTTGATTTGGGATCGACACGAACCGATTCGTTCGTAATTTTGAGGATAGGTTCGTGCGGTTTGTTGGTTCGTTCCAAACCCTTTCAGTCCTATTTAGACCTTTTCGTTTCTAGCTTATTGAAATAGGTCTGTGAAGTGAAGGCGCTCTCAGCGCAGTGGCAATGTCCACTAGCTGGGAGGGTGCCCACCACAGTTCAAATCCTGGTGCCACACCAATGACCCGAATATCACTCTGGAGTCTAGAAGTCTCTCCTAGTGCACCAGTTCCCAAATATAAAAAAAGGTCTAAGAACCAACCGAACAGGGCCTTACTGCACTTTCATCAGAAAAAAAAACTATCCACGAGAGGAGGAAAAACTCAGTGGCATCACCATACAAGTCAGGTTAAAAATTTAACACTTAACAACTCAGTCTAGCTAGGTTACATTGTTTTCATGGCTTGAATTTTATTGGAACTACACGACCTTCATTACTTGCCATATCCGTGAACCGAACAGGCGCATGTCAAAACGTTAGTCCGGCCTCTTGGTTGATAGTTTCTTTCCTCAAGGTGCGGTGCATACCTGTCCGTAACTGACCTACGAGCTGGATTCCAAAGTCCCTGGCCAAATGCGTAGTTTTTGAACTCACTCCATAGTCGCAAGTACTTCCACCATACATTGCTCCATGCCCTTGCATACTGAGATTTATGTGAGGTTGATCTGTACCATAGTTGTTCACCTGAGGAAAATATCTTGAAGCTGGATCATTGCCCATTTACATGGCCTTGACCATGACTGAAATTGGACAAATAGTCTAAAGCTGATAGCGGGGGAATCCGCCTCCCCACAGCGTTTTGGCTGTCGTGGCCATCGTCCACGCGCGCCACGCCATTTTCCGGCTAGCGTGCCGGCCACTCGGGGTGGCCACGTCGCCGTCTAGCCGCGACTCCCGCGTGGGCCATGGGCCGCTAGGCCTTGCACGGAGAGGCCGGGGAAGCCCGACGCGGACCGTCGAAAGGTCGTCCTCCTTCCCCATCGCCGGATCTGGCCCGGTGAAGCCGGATCCGAGCCGCCGGAGGTGGGGAGAGGGCACCGCCACCGCTACGCGCCGATGAGAGGAACGTGCGGCGAGGGGTCGGAGGCGCCACCGGATCCGGGTGACAAGGAGGAGGGAGATTGGGAGGTGGGCTAGCCGAAAAGGAGGGAGGTGCGGAGGTGGGGGCTCACGGGGTTCCGGCCTCGCCGGCGCCGCACGCCCTTGCTCCATGCGCGCCGGTGCTGTAGGACCGGGAAAAGGGAGGGGTCCGACGCAACAGGGAGAGGTGGGGCCCACCGAGGTCCGGTCGGTGTTGTCGACGCCGCTACGGCCAATGCGCCGCTGCGTTAGGCGAGAGGAGGAAGCGGCGGCGTGGGGGCCGAGGAGGAAGAGGTGCGGGGTAGAGGAGGATAGGTTTAGGGTTCACCGCATTTTGTTGTTATGTTTTTTTATGAAAGAGTCCATGTCCTGTTCCACATTCACAGTTCTCTTCAAGACAAGGTTATTTGCAGTTTAGTGCCCGACGTTTCATGAAATAACGAATCCGAGTGTTGTGTATTTATACTCTTCCGTAAAGACGCTCGGATTTTTTGATTATTTTGCTAAGAAACTTGCTATCTTTTTTATAGTGTCTTTGTTTACTTTTACATACCCCATATACCCTCTAACTTTAGGAAAATTTAGCGCGACGGAGCACGTTTGCCTCCCTAGTTATTCTGATATGCTGTGTAGTTTGTGTGTTCTGGTCTTCTTGGATAAAAAGGCGGACTATACCACTTACTGGTAAAATATCCAGTACATTTCAGGTGGAATGGAAGACTTTGCCGTCCAGTAATACCATGTTCCGGACTTCGGTTCTCCCGGATATGGAAAAGGACCATGCCATTGTCTAGCACCAAAACCAACCAGTAGGTGTAAATGCTGCCGGCGTGTTACCCCATGTATTTGAGTCATAATTGCCGTTGGTGGAATAGTTGAGTCGGCATTGATCTTCATATATGTATTGGTTGTTGTATCCAGGGTTCTGATCATACAGGTCATTGTATGATCCCTTTCCTTCTGCCGCATGGTTCTTCGATTTCTTTTGAACATTTTGACCCATGGGTGAGTTAGGAGAATTTAGTTTGGTACTGCACATTAAATGCTCTATTCTACTTGATCATGTACCCTACCTAGTTTTGCATTTGGAAATCTTTGGTACTCTCTCCCCACTTTCTATTACTGTGATCCATATCATCCATTTCTTTGAGCTGTGAAGGATATTTTGCTCGAACAGGCATGAGAGCTGCGTGTAACTTTGAAGGATATTGATTATTAGTATCACAATACTGATCTGCTCTTCCATGTATAAATCTTTGATTCTTCAACTCCGTGTTGTTAACATCTGCTACATTTCTCTTGAATTCGTTTATCTTGCTAGACTGGTTACCTGAAACGTCCATGTCCATTGCTTTAGAAATACCAACACATTGAGAATTATTTCGCTTCTCTTGGCAAGCATTGCCTCGATTGAGTATTTGTCCATCTTCATTACAACCATAATCTGGTTGGTTATCTATTTTATCTGGTACTCTATGCACATGTCGAACAATCAGCTCCTTTTCTGGGAAACATCAATATAATCTGGTGTCACCCCAACATTACCTGGAATAGATGTACTCCTTGTTAGGTATTTGGGTGAACTAATTTGTGCCTAGTAGCTTAGCAACATGGTATCGGAGGACCTAGGATACCGACTAGAGGGGGGGGTGAATAGGCGGTTTTTGATAATTTTAATGCCCTGTACAAAAACAACAGAAGTAATACAAGATACTAACAGAAATAAAAGAGCTAAACTTAGCAAAACAGCAGAGCTAAAGCAAGCCTAGGTGATATGCATCATAATAAACACTAACAAGAAAAGCACAACAGATTAAACAAGAGAGGAGGCACGAATTTGACCTGTGGTCTCGGTGACTTGTCGTTCACCCCTAATCCACGTTGAGGTGGATTCAAGCCTTTGATTCGCTTCTCTATCAAGAACACACTTCTCAACAAGAAGGGCTCACTTAAGAGCAACTTGATCTTAAGCCGAATCAATCCCTTAAACCTCTCCAAACCTCGATTTCACTAGAGTTACCCTTTACCGCTCCGGTGAGGTGAGTACAAGACCTCTTACGGAATTCCCGGGCCTCCTTTACAATCTTCTTGAAGGGCTCACGGATTTCACGCCACCAAGCCGACTAGGAGGCGGCAACCTCCAAGAGTAACAAGTCGATGTCGCTCGTTTGATGAACACCTAGTGCCGGAATGTTCAAATCACTCAAGAACAAGCACTAGATTCTCACACACTTGCAATGGATCAATGGAGGCTTGTGTGAGAGAGAGAAAGGCTCAAATAGCTCAGCAAGATCTTTCGGAATGTCAAGAGAGTCTCCTTGCACGAGAGGAGAGAGTATATATAGCCAAGGCATCGAAACTAGCCGTTGGACAACTCTGCGCAACTTGCGATCGGACCGCGGTCATGGGACGGTCGGACCGGCCAAGGCTTCAACGGTAACTTTTCGACAATGATTGGACCGTTTGAATTCTCACGGTCGGACCGAGCTCAACTCACGGTCGGACCGCCAACATAGGCATGACAACCGGAAGTTTCGAGTGCACACGGTCGGACCGCCAGAGCCCGTGGTCGGACCAGCTATGACTCGGCGGTCGGACCGCGCCCTTCTAGCGGTCGGACCGCCGATGGAGTTGATTTTCACCCTCCCTGGACGCTTACGGTCGGACCGCTAGAGAGCCGCGGTCGGACCGCCAGCCCTAGTTCGACTAGAATTTTTCAGGGAATTTTGGGGCGTGTCAATATAGAATTTTTCATAAGATATGTTGGAGATATTTCAACAGGGGATGTTTCAAAGAATATTTGGTCATTCTATCATTTGAAATTTGATGAACTTGAGTCGAGATATTCGCAAAGTGGCAACTAAGAGAGTATCAAGTTACTAGACATTTACCCCTCTTGATAGTGCAGCATCTATACTAACAACCCGGTCATCTCAACATCTAATCTACTCATGACCGGTAAAGATAAAAATCTATTTTTATACCTTTGCCTTGAGCTGCCTTCTTCACTTGCTTGATGTTTAAGAGTTGATCGTAATTCATCATTAATTACCAAAACCTTATAATAGGCCCTAGATGCTTCAATGCTCTAATGCAATAATGCAGCACTAACCATGCCTCATTGTGAAGGTGATAAATTTGACTCAAATACAAATGTACTTTTCGGAAAGTAATGTGACATCCCCTCCGGGACACCCAGGAATCGGAACAGAGGGACACTCGACGAAGCGAGTTACAACGGTGTATCATCTCATACAAGCCAGCATATATACATCATGGTATAATACAACCAGGTTTTCGAAATACAAACATTGATGCAGCGGAATAATAAATCTTATTGAAGTTTAACAACCTACGAGTATTGCAGCGGAAACCGATACTTTATACAACAAAACACTAGTAGACGGTCAACGTGATGCACCGAGCCCTTCGTACATCACGGTCCTTTCTTTTCACGACGTCGGAAACCGTTCCCATTGGTGGGAACCACACTTGGGACACTCCACTTCCGGGACTACCGTACAAGCTGAGGAAGTACGACTCGATTCCTGAAAAACATAACGAACAAACCTTGAGTATTCTAATACTCAGCAAGACCGACACGTCAACATGGCACGCTAAGGCCGACGTCTAGTATGCAAAGGCTTTACGGCTGTGGGGTTTACTCCTTTGCGAAAACAGCACTAAAGGTTGAGTCCTTACTTTCGAGTATTTTAGCTCACGTTAAGTTCATTAGTCTCTAGGTTTGCAGACTATCACTATTGCAATCAAGTTTTGCGAGGAAAAGATAAATTCCAAACAACGAGTCCTTTCATCCATCTTCCTTCATCTTCCACTTGATTAACTACGATGTGACACGGTGAACAAGCGGTACTCATTACTTGCGAGGGACAGCGATTCGAATCGATTTCACCGACTGGGAAAACCCGTTTACACGGCGTATACGCACCCCAATGGTCGCATACGACAACCTTTCACGCTAATTCCTGGCGGTGGCCGGGTTAGTCTCCCATCCGCCGAGAACACGGGGACCCCACGCGATACCCGTCCTCGACGTTATCCGTGAGCGACCACCCATTCCTCTCCCTTTGAGACATGAGGCCTCACCTCATTCTCCAGCCAATTAGGGGATGGGCTACGTCCAACCGCTGTGGCAATTAGGCTACATCGGCTTCCTGGCCCCATAAACACTAGTATGTAAATCGGTACGTTCAAATACTTGCTCAGCGGGGCCAACAACGGTACGGTCCTTGGCCAGACACGGACGGGGCTACCACCTTGCAAGACCTCGTCTTTGCCCTTTCTCCTACGGGGCCCGTCCGGTCTCCATTTCATTTTCATCTTCATCTTTAACTTCAACTTGAACGATAACAAACAACTTAAAGCCTCCATGCTTTAAGATCGGACCAGTACCAGCTCGCGAGTGTGCTCAGCACCACTCGACTTCTACCGTAGCCACGTGAATTAAGCGTAGCATCTATCGAGACACAACACCAACATGGATAAACAGGTAACATAGGGATCCTACTCGTGCATCTAGGGTGTCAATCAATTCCTGTAACCTAATGCACAATCACGACGCAATTACTGTGATAAAAGAAAAGACTTTAAAAACATAGGTGGGATGCACCGGGGCTTGCCTTGATTCGAGTCGGGGTTAGCGTCCTCGATGTGCTTGGTCGACTTCGAAGCTTCAGTCTCCTTTCTCGACCTCGGACGGAACCTCGATCACGCCAGGACCTAGGTCGACCAACAATACGCCGCGAATCACAACCATGTATGCATGAATGAAAATGATATGATCATGCAAAGGTTTTGTTAATTATGTTCATTAACCGACAATTACTGATTCATTATGTTCGGTAATTATCAACTAATAATTAACAATTAATCATGCTCGTTAATTACTTGCTTAATCAAGGTCATTACTTAAAAATTAATCATTAATCTTGTTCGTTAATTAATGATTAATCAGGTTCCTCAATTAATAATTAATCATGTTTTTAAACAACAACAATAAGTGCTTAACGACGTGTGCTAACACTTAAGCTATTAATTTGGGATCACATGAAATGACGGTGTTTAGGTTTAATTTTTTGGAAAAACTAACTTAACAAAAACTTTCGTCTGCAGTATCTCTAATTTTTAAAGAAATTTATTTTTCAAAAACAATTAATAATTAGCATAAAATAATAGGTTATATTAATTAAAGAAAAGTAATTAATTAAACTATGAAATTATAATTTCTCAAAATAGGTATTTGAATTCATAAATAAATAGAGAATAATTTTATGAGTCTAATGAACTTTGTTTGATATTTTTCTGATTTTTGTGGAATTTTCTATGAATTTTCGAAGTTTGAAAAGCATTTGGAAATGAATAAATTCGTAAAAAGGAATCCGGAGCCATTGGGCCGAAAGTAGCCAGGCCCAGCTGTCTCCGAGGCTGCCCGACGGCCCAATCCGGCCCAGCAGAGCCCACGCGCGGCCCGGACCGCGCCAGGGCACAGCGCCCATGGCCGCGGCGGCCGGAGCGCCGCGGCGGCTCGCCGGAGGGGCGCCGGAGGAGGTGAGGCGGGGGTGCTTTGGCCCTGGGGACTCGGTGCAACATGAGCAACTCGGTGGTGGGGTTCACGGTGGCCGGGGTGGCCCGGAAAGCCACCGGCGGCGAGGCACGGCTCTGCGCCGGCTCCGGCGAGGCCTAGGGTTTGCCGTGGTGCACGAAAAATTAGAGAAAAACCATGGGAAGCACCCACGGAACATGAGCAATAGCGGCATGATGACGGTTTACACGGGAGCTGGCCGGAGTAGGGACTTCACCGTCGAGGTGGAGCCGGCGGCGGCCCGAGCTTGAAGAAAACGGTGGAATCCGGTCGGACTTGAGAGGGAACACCGAGCTTGTGTTGGCCGGGAGGTAGAGGAATGCCTAGCGCATTATAGAGAGCAAAACTCGAAGTAAAAGAAGCACCACGAGACCTCCAATTTGAGAGAACGGCGGCGGCACGACCGTGGCGACGCCACGAGAAAGAATGGCTCGATTCTCGGGCACTAGTGCGGGGAGCTTGCTTGGTCGCCATGGGGAGGTTCCGGGGGCCCTTGCGAAGCCGTGGTTGGTGCTAGCTCGAGGGGAATGGAACCGGAGGTGGTCGGACGTCAAAGATGCGGGAGGGGCGGATGACGGTTGTTCAAACGAGCCGGGAAAGGAAAAAAAAACTTGGGCTCGGTTCCCTTTATCCCCATCCGGTAGAGAGGGAAGGCGGTGGGGAAGCTTCAGCGTGGCGCAGCGGCGAGAGGGACGCGCGGCCGGGGGTGCTGCGGTGGCCCGAGAGACGGTGCGAGTCGGTTCGAGCAGAGAGAGGAAGAAGAAAGGAATTTGGGGGCTGCGGTAGTTTTACAAAAACACCCTCGCGGTTTTGACTAATTGGAAAGCATACTTCTGGCACTCGAAAAATTCCGCGAAAATTCAGGGAGGTATTTGAAAGTATTTTAAGCACTTTTCTTTTTAGGTCCAGGTTAAGATTCCAAACTGTTTTCGAAATAAAAATTCCAAGATAAATGAACAAAAGAAGTTTTGTTTATTTCTTGCAAATATTTTCACAAAGAAAAATAATTGCAGGGGATTTCATAATTCTTTATTTAGTATGTTCAAGCATTATAAAATATTAAACATAGTTTTTCTTCTTATTTTATTTCTTTTTAAGCATTTCTTTTATTCCTTAGCTGATTCGATATTTTATGTGTATTTCTTCTCACCAAAAGTAGATAGTTTCACGGATGCACATGATGACATGATGATGAATGACATGAAATGTAATTTGTTGTTTAGGGTTGTTACAGCCCTCCCCCTTACAGGAATCTCGTCCGAGATTCACGATTGAAGCGGCTAGACAATAGTGCTAAAGAACTCGGGGTAGTTTGATCGAAGGAACTCTTCTTGTTCCCAAGTAGCTTCAGCTTACGAGTGATTACTCCATTGAACCTTGTAGAACTTGATGGTCCGATGTCGAGTCACTCGATCTTTGGTGTCGAGAACTTTGACCGGACGTTCGTCATACGTCAAGTCCGGCTATAACTGTTCTACTTCAGCTGTCGGTATATCCACTGGTGGTTTCAAACACTTCTTCGGTTGAGATACGTGGAATATGTTGTGTATACCCGACAAGTGTGCTTGGCAACTCCAAACGATATGCTACGGCTCCACATCTTTCTAAGATTGGAAAAGGTCCGATGTATCGTGGCGCTAACTTGCCCTTGATTCCAAACCTTTGAACACCTTTGGTAGGAGATACTCGAAGATAGACTTGGTCTCCAACCTTGAATACCAACTCTCGACGTCTTTTATCGGCATAGGCGATCCGTCGAGATTTAGCTCTCTTGAGGTTCTGTTGAATGAGACGTACTTGTTCCTCTGCATCTTTTACTAGGTCGGGTCCGAAGATTATTCTTTCTCCACTTTCGGACCAATTCGGAGGGTGCGACAACTACGTCCATACGAGCTTGAAACGGTGACATTCCGGCACTCTCTTGATAGTTGTTGTTGTATGAGAACTCGCCGGCGGTAAACATTTCTCCCAATCTTTACCGTAGGTCAGAACACATGCTCGAAGCATATCCTCGAGATATTGATTGATTCTTTCGTTTGTCCATCCGTTTGAGGATGATATGCTGAGCTTCGAATTAACTTCGTTCCCAATGATTCATGCAGTTGTTCCCAAAATCTAGAGACAAATTGAGCTCCTCGATGCGAGATGATGGTCTTGGGTACTCCATGCAAACATAGGATGCGTGAAATATATAGATCTGCATATTGCTTGGCCTTGTAGTTGGTATGTACTCGGTATAAAGTGAGCTGACTTGGTCAATCTGTCAACTATGACCCGGATAGAGTCGTGCTTCCGTGGTGTCATTGGTAATCCAACAATAAAGTCCATGCTGATATCTTCCCATTTCCATTCGGGTATGCTCGAGAGGTTGAAGTGGACCTGCTTGCTTCAAATGCTCTGCTTTGACACGTCGACAGGTATCACACTCGTTGACATACCTTGCTATCTCTCGTTTCATTCTTGTCCACCAAAATCTCTTCTTCAAGTCTTGATACATCTTGTTGGTTCCGGGATGAATAGAATACTTGGACGTATGGGCTTCATCCATTATCTTCTTGCGAAGTTCCAAGTTCTTAGGCACTACTAGCCTATTCTTGAACCGAGATAACACCTTCGTCATCTTTTTGGAAACACTTGACTTCACCCTTCCGGAGTCGTCTTCGATGTGTTCCATACCAGCATCCTTCTGCTTGAGCTGCTACCACTTCTTCACGAATGGTAGGAATAAGAGCCAAGTTGGTCAAAGCTCCATACGGAAGAATCCGAAGATTAGGCTCATCACTTTCGGGTGGAGGTGCTTGAATCAAGAGTTGCAGCCGTGAGATTATTGCAATGAACCTTGCGACTTAAAGCATCGGCTACCACGTTTGCCTTGCACGGGTGGTAGTGAATCTCCAACTCATAATCTTTGATTAACTCTAACCATCTTCGTTGACGCATGTTTAGATCCGCTTGAGTGAAGATGTACTTGAGACTCTTGTGGTCCGTGTATAGATGTACTAAATTTCCCAAGAGGTAATGTCTCCAACTCTTCAATGCAAGAACCACTGCTGCTAATTCCAGGTCATGTGTGGGATAGTGTTCCTCATGACGCCTGAGTTGTCGAGAGGCATAAGCGATCACTCGACCTTCCTGCATTAGAACACATCCAAGTCCTGTTCCGGATGCATCACGAGTATACATCAAAAGGCTTGGTCGGATCTGGTGAGCAAGTCTTGAGGCTGTTGTCGACAATTTCCTTAATGTCCGAAAAGCTTCTTCACATTCTTTGCTCCATACATACTTCTTATCCTTTTCCAATAGTTTGGTCATTGGCTTGGCAATCTTTGAGAAGTTTGGAATAAACCTTACGTAGTAACCAGCCAATCCTAAGAAACTTCTGATTTGCGAAACCGACTTCGGCGGCTTCCAATCCAACACGTCTTGAACTTTGCCGGGATCAACTGCCACTCCTTCGGCTGATATCACATGTCCTAGGAACGGCACTTCCTTTAGCCAAAACTCGCACTTGCTGAACTTAGCATATAGTTGATGATCCCTGAGCCTTTGCAATACAACTCTTAAGTGATTGGCATGTTCCTCTTCGACTTAGAGTAGATCAAGATGTCGTCAATGAATACCACGACAAACTTGTCCAGCTCGGGCATGAATACGGAATTCATGAGGTACATGAAGTGTCTTTGGTGCATTAGTCAATCCAAATGACATCACCGGATACTCGTATAGTCCGTATCTTGTGGAGAATGCGGTCTTTGGTATGTCTTCGAGTTCTTATCTTAATCTGGTGATATCCGGAACGAAGATCTATCTTGGAGAAGATCTTGGCTCCTATCGGTTGATCAAACAAGATATCAATCCTTGGAAGAGGGTACTTATTCTTGATGGTGACGGCATTCAAAGGCCTATAATCCACACATAGCCTTAATGTCTTGTCCTTCTTCTTCACGAACAAAGCTGGGCATCCCCAGGGTGACGAACTTGGACGAATATATCCCTTGTCCAATAATTCCTTTAGTTGCACCTTCAACTCTGCTAGCTCATTCGGCGGCATCCGATACTGGCCTTCTTGATATTGGTGCTTGTTCAGTGCTGTAGTTCTATCTTAAACTCTACCGCTCGATGCGGCGGTAAACACAGTAAGTCTTACGGAAAAACATCGGGGTACTCACAGACTATCGGAATGTCTTCCAAACTTTTACCGGTAGTCTTATAAATCATTGGAGGAATAGTTTCGGAAGAAGTCAGCTGAAAACAATCTCGTCCGTGAAGAGGAGAGTTCGGGTGAGCTGCAAAAGCATCTATATCCAATACTGCCTTATGATACTTCATCCATCTCATGCCAAGAATCGCGTCCAATCCTTGTCCCTTTAAGACTATAAAGGAGGTGGGATATTCCTTACGACCCAATTTCAATGGTAGCTCTGTAGTACTTTGATCTGCAAGTATATTACCTCCGAGCGATGATATGAGATGTGGATAAGTCATCTTGCATGATGGCAGATTATACCTTTGGACATATCCTTTCTTGATGAAGTTGTGGGTTGCTCCCGAGTCAAATAAAATAATGGCATCATGATGGTTGATAGTGAACAACCCAGCCATGACTTGTGACCCTTTCGGAATCTCTTCGGCGGTGGTGAAGTTGACACGACCGGTCTTCATCTTACCATATTTCAGTGCATTCTTACGTCGACCAACTGCTTTCTTTTGAGGGCGTGTTGAAAATTTCTGCTTTGTTGGTGCGACACAATCTTGAGCCAATTGTCCAAGACAACCATTGTTATAGCTTTGATGGTCAGCGTATGGTGGAGTTTGGGATGAGGAGCGTATACTTGGATAGATCCGATCGTTGGACCACTGAACGGGGAAACACACTGTTGCTGATCTCGAGGTGGCCGGTGAGAAATGGAATCTGATGGCACGAGGCTCAAACCTACGATCTGCTGTAGAAGTGTGGACTAGACGATACTTGGAGGATACCTTACTTCCTTGTTCATTGGCTGCTCTCTTCTTAGCCTTCTCTTCTTGATGAACACGAATAGCATCCTCCATGAGTATAGCATCACTTACCAACTCATTGAAACTAACTCCTCGATCCAAAACAAGCGGGATTGTAACTTGGTAGTAAGTCCTTGCTTGAAGCATTCCTTCTTCTTGGCGTCGGTGTCCACATTACGAGGAGCATATTGAGCGAGACGGTTGAACAACTTTGAATAGGAGTGTACGGTCATATCACCTTGCTTCGAGCGCTAGAAACTCCTTACGCTTTTGGTTCGGGATACCTTCGAAATATGATGTTCACGAAAAGCCTTTGTGAATTCTTGCCATAGTACTTGGTGACCTTCGGGAATCATGGCCTTGTAATTAGCCCACCATGCTCCGGCAAATCCTTCTAGTTGCTTGAGCGGCAAAGATAGTCTTCGAAACTACGTGCATGGTAGGAGCTCCGGCTTCGACTCGATAGTACGTAACCAATGGTACGCTTCCGGAGGATCTCCCTCATCCGAAAAATTGGGTGGACCGGTAGCCGGGAAATCCGAATATGTAACGTGAGCTGGTGGAGCATGCTGATCTTGACCAGCGGCCTGTGGGGCCGTATTACGAACAAGCTGCTGAAGAAGTTCCCGTTGCTCTTCACGAGACTCCAATATAGTGGCAATAGCTTGTGCCGGGGTAGGTGGAGTTGATGCTGTCTCTCGAACATCTTGCTTGGGAGCTTTCGGGATAGTTTCCTCTTCCGGTTTGTGCCATTCTGTTATAAAACTAGGTATTAGTGTCATCTGCTCCAAATATAAGGATACCAACGGTAGAATACGTTAAATTTCCAAAGCACAAGCGGTGTATAGAGAGGAGGTGCACTATCTCTCCTTCCAACCCCAAATTTACTTGTAGTACACACTTGTACGAGCATCTTTAACTTGTCCTTCTAGATCCATAGCTCTCATAGGGCTTCTTGACAACTACACATGATCGTCCTTCTTTCGATTGACTTTGATCATCTGTAGATGAAGATCTTGCATTTCCCCATTCCATTACCTCTGCGTGGAGAGTTACGCTTGCCTTCTATTTTACTCGCATAAACTTCTTTCTAATACCCTCCATAGGGAACTAACTCTATACTACGATACTAACTAAGTATAAACCCAGCTTTTATTGTAGCACTCAATATGACATGATGCATGCTCGGTAAACTAACTATACGTACTATAGTATATAAAACTACAACGACTAGTTAGCACTTTCCCAAAACCCAAACGTCGAACAGTTAGTACAAAGTCTAACTATTCTACATCCTTATAGGGCTCCGTACTCTCTCGTGTTCTAAACGTACTAAACGTGTTAAGTTTTGAAAACGAGCTTGTAATGATGATCTGTTGCCTCCGAACCGCTCCGATACCAGCTGTGACATCCCCTCAGGGACACCCGGGAATCGGAACAGAGGGACACTCGACGAAGCGAGATACAACGAGTGTATCATCTCATACAAGCCAGCATATATACATCATGGTATAATACAACCAGGTTTTCGAAATACAAACATTGATGCAGCGGAATAATAAATCTTATTGAAGTTTAACAACCTACGAGTATTGCAGCGGAAACTGATACTTTATACAACAAAACACTAGTAGACGGTCAACGTGATGCACCGAGCCCTTCGTACATCACGGTCCTTTCTTTTCACGACGTCGGAAACCGTTCCCATTGGTGGGAACCACACTTGGGACACTCCACTTCCGGGACTACCGTACAAGTCGAGGAAGTACGACTCGATTCCTGAAAAACATAACGAACAAACCTTGAGTATTCTAATACTCGGCAAAGACTGACCCGTCAACATGGCACGCTAAGGCCGACGCCTAGTATGCAAAGGCTTTACGGCTGTGGGGTTTACTCCTTTGCGAAAACAGCACTAAAGGTTGAGTCCTTACTTTCGGTATTTTAGCTCACGTTAAGTTCATTAGTCTCTAGGTTTGCGAGACTATCACTATTGCAATCAAGTTTTGCGAGAAAAAGATAAATTCCAAACAACAATCCTTTCATCCATCTTCCTTCATCTTCCACTTGATTAACTACGATGTGACACGGTGAACAAGCGGTACTCATTCTTGCGAGGGACAGCGATTCGAATCGATTTCACCAGTTGGGAAAACCCGTTTACACGGCGTATACGCACCCCAATGGTCGCATACGACAACCTTTCACGCTAATTCCTGGCGGTGGCCGGGTTAGTCTCCCATCCGCCGAGAACACAGGCGACCCCACGCGATACCCGTCCTCGACGTTATCCGTGAGCGACCACCCATTCCTCTCCCTTTGAGACATGAGGCCTCACCTCATTCTCCAGCCAATTAGGGGATGGGCTACATCCAACCGCCGTGGCAATTAGGCTACATCGGCTTCCTGGCCCCATAAACACCGGTATGTAAATCGGTACGTTCAAATACTTGCTCAGCGGGGCCAACAACGGTACGGTCCTTGACCGACACGAGACGGGGCTACCACCTTGCAAGACCTCGTCTTTGCCCTTTCTCCTACGGGGCCCGTCCGGTCTCCATTTCATTTTCATCTTCATCTTTAACTTCAACTTGAACGATAACAAACAACTTAAAGCCTCCATGCTTTAAGATCGGACCAGTACCCGGCTCGCGAGTGTGCTCAGCACCACTCGACTTCTACCGTAGCCCTGTGAATTAAGCGTAGCATCTATCGAGACACAACACCAACATGGATAAACAGGTAACATAGGGATCCTACTCGTGCATCTAGGGTGTCAATCAATTCTCGTAACCTAATGCACAATCACGACGCAATTACTGTGATAAAAGAAAAGACTTTAAAAACATAGGTGGGATGCACCGGGCTTGCCTTGATTCGAGTCGGGGTTAGCGTCCTCGATGTCGTTGGTCGACTTCGAAGCTTCAGTCTCCTTTCTCGACCTCGGACGGAACCTCGATCACGCCGAGGACCTAGGTCGACCAACAATACGCCGCGAATCACAACCATGTATGCATGAATGAAAATGATATGATCATGCAAAGGTTTTGTTAATTATGTTCATTAACCGACAATTACTGATTCATTATGTTCGAGTAATTATCAACTAATAATTAACAATTAATCATGCTCGTTAATTACTTGCTTAATCAAGGTCATTACTTAAAAATTAATCATTAATCTTGTTCGTTAATTAATGATTAATCAGGTTCCTCAATTAATAATTAATCATGTTTTTAAACAACAACAATAAGTGCTTAACGACGTGTGCTAACACTTAAGCTATTAATTTGGGATCACATGAAATGACGGTGTTTAGGTTTATTTTTTTGGAAAAACTAACTTAACAAAAACTTTCGTCTGCAGTATCTCTAATTTTTAAAGAAATTTATTTTTCAAAAACAATTAATAATTAGCATAAAATAATAGGTTATATTAATTAAAGAAAAGTAATTAATTAAACTATGAAATTATAATTTCTCAAAATAGGTATTTGAATTCATAAATAAATAGAGAATAATTTTATGAGTCTAATGAACTTTGTTTGATATTTTTCTGATTTTTGTGGAATTTTCTATGAATTTTCGAAGTTTGAAAAGCATCCGGAAATGAATAAATTCGTAAAAAGGAATCCGGAGCCATTGGGCCGAAAGTAGCCGAGGCCTAGCTGTCTCCGAGGCGGCCCAGCGGCCCAATCCGGCCCAGCAGGCCCACGCGCGGCCCGGACCGCGCCGGGGCACAGCGCCCATGGCCGCGGCGGCTGGAGGCGCGGCGGCGGCCTGCCGGAGGGGCGCCGGAGGACGTGAGGCGGGGGTGCTTTGGCCCTGGGGACTCGGTGCAACATGAGCAACTCGGTGGTGGGGTCCACGGTGGCCGGGCGGCCCGGAAAGCCACCGGCGGCGAGGCACGGCCTGCGCCGGCTCCGGCGAGGCCTAGGGTTTGCCGTGGTGCACGAAAAATTAGAGAAAAACCATGGGAAGCACCCACGGAACATGAGCAATAGCGGCACGATGACGGTTTACCGGGAGCTGGCCGGAGTAGGGACTTCACCGTCGAGGTGGAACCGGCGGCGGCCCGAGCTTGAAGAAAACGGTGGAATCCGGTCGGACTTGAGAGGGAACACCGAGCTTGTGTTGGCCGGGAGGTAGAGGAATGCCTAGCGCATTATAGAGAGCAAAACTCGAAGTAAAAGAAGCACCACAGACCTCCAATTTGAGAGAACGGCGGCAGCCGACCGTGGCGACGCCACGAGAAAGAATGGCTCGATTCTCGGGCACTAGTGCGGGGAGCTTGCTTGGACACACTTGAATATCGAGACTAGGACATACATTAGTTGATGACTATGTTTCACAAGTCATGGACATGGAGATGTCGAACTAATGATGTGGGCGCATGTATGACAAGTAGCGAGGACAAAGCCAACTTATTACACGATGTATACTCTTTGTCCTTAGACCTATGACTGTTGTATGTGCTCAATATGCGAATCGGCATGCTTAGGAGCCATCTAACGATACATCGTAACTCGGTAGTTATAAAGGTGGTTCTCGGATTTGTGAGGCATGATCAATCAAGATGGGATTTGCCCCTCTCTAGTAGAGAGAGGTATCTCTCGGGCCCCTTGAGTGACCGGATCAAAAAAATGCATGACCATGCTAGGGTTAAGAGTTAACCAAGGATTCCGGATCACAACATCGAGAAAGACTGGTAAGTTAAGAGCTCAACCAAATATCGTGAGGCAAAGGGAATAGCATGTATATGGATTGTGGTGGCTCGTCTATATGATACTTGCGTATGTTTGAGAGTTGTCACGTCTTGCTAGAGGCCACTCGTCAACTATCGTCGAGTACGAGTACTCGAGCCATGTTCATGCATACGTGAGCCCATAGGGTCGCACACTTAAGGGGTTGGAAGCCTAACGAGGATATGATCCGAATTAGACAACTAATGGGCCTAGGTTTCGAAGCCCATTGGTGGGTGCATACGAGGTCTATAAAAGGAGGGACAGGGCCACCGCTGCCCTCCTAGACACCCGCGCCCTCATCGCCCTCGCGGACCTAGCAGATCCGGTTCGCGACGCTTCCGCCGTCGTACGTGTGGATACCTAGGAGGTGTCGCATCTGCTGTACAAGGACGAGTCACGCACACAAGGGGAGAAGGTCTTCGATGACTACATGAAGAAGGCTTTGAACGACTACGCCGATTTGCCGTCGACGTCTCATTTCAGCGCGTCTTGTGGTAATTCCGTGATCTATAACCTCAACAGTTTCTGTCCTATGGGGTTTTTAGTTTACAAATGTGCTAGCGTAGCCTCCCGGTGGCTCTACAATAATCACACTATAATATAGTTCTATCAAAAAAATTAATTTTCAAACATATTTTCTTTAATTTTAAGATTAATCTTTATGAAAACTATATATAATGCAACATTTCTAAAATTCAAAATATCTTTACTACCTTGCTAACCTTTATAGTAGGGACGCGTATTTACACATAATACTTAACATACACAACCAGATATATACTATCTTGACTTGGTGTAAAATGGTTTTAACCCTGATATGCTATAGTTTTTTTAAATAAAAAAACCAAGAGTTATATGGTACCCTCACCATCGAAACAATCAACATGGGATTACAGAACTTCACTGCACTTCTAGATACTTGGGATGAAAGCTACTACTAATCAGTAGAGCACCTACATTTAGCACCAAATTGCTCATGGTACTACTAGTAATTTTACATAGTATTATTTTACTAATTTTTTTTGTTTTAAAATATAAACTTAATGATATATCATTTTTAAAAATGAATGATACAATTATAATTACTTTATATTGATAACAAAAATGTTTTAATAAAAAAACCGCTAGTTCTTTTAGTTCATTTCATTTCCCCTCCTCAGTTTTTGGTTTGTTAATCTTTCATTGGCCGGAAGGAAAGTTCATAGAGGA
This sequence comes from Chloris gayana, assembly GCA_031894775.1. Taxonomy (NCBI): domain Eukaryota; kingdom Viridiplantae; phylum Streptophyta; class Magnoliopsida; order Poales; family Poaceae; genus Chloris; species Chloris gayana. The sequence continues at coordinate 97,922 of JAUNZO010004208.1, forward strand.
GAGTGACTACCTCTACCGCTCGTGGTCATTCGCAACTGTGACGAAGGACAGGGTCGATATAGCATAGGCAACACTCACTAGCTAAAACCCGACTTGTAGCGGCGCGGCCTGACTTGGGCCGCTGCTATAGAGCTGGGCCGGCCAATAGTGGTCCACACCTGCCGCTAATAACCTATTTTTAGCGGTGGGTGACATTGTCAGCTATCACTATTATGTGGAGGCATATTAGCGGCCGTAAACAATACCAACCGCCGGCATAATGTTCTTTCTAGGGGCGGTTGGAATTGTCAACTGCCAATATTATTTACCTACAGTATATAATAGCTCACTCACTTCCTTCAACGGTGGAGGCCCGAAAATTTGGGAAAAAATTGAAAACGAGGGGGAGATTTGTTCCGTAGAGTAAGGAGAATCTATCCCATGTATTTTTCTTCCTCTCATGTTGGAATTAAGGAGAATTTGGGTTTGCAATTTTCTTTCATTTTTATACAGATTTCTCACAAATATCTTGATTTGGAGAGTTATGGTGGTTCTAATCCAATGCTAATGTGTTAATACATCATGTATTTGCATCTCTAGCCTTCTCCATGGAGAAACATTATAGATCTAGTTTCCTCATGAGAGAGGGAAAGCTAGGTTAGGTAAAGGAAATGAATATTTTTCTTAAAATAATTTATAGATCTAGTTTGCCACTTTATTTGTATCTCACAAGACTTGATCCTACGAGATATATTGTTCCATTTTCGTTGAATTAATTATTTTTTTTGTTTTATTTCTGTTTTGTGTAGTGCTTGGGATGGATAGATCTTAGATAAATGAGGCGCCAAGACCGGGAAATTATTTCTGCGGACAAGTCAAGGCATTTCTCACATGGGCTGCACAACATGCTAAGCGAGAAGGAAGTAATGAAATACATTGTCCATGTCGTGATCTGCAAAAATGTGAAGCTGTGGATGAATATGGTTATAATCAATTCAGACATACTAACCCGAGGTTTTGTTGAAGTCTACACGCGGTGGACAAAGCATAGTGAAGAGGAGGTCGAGGCAATACCCGACCAATCTGGTGTTGATGTTGATGTTGATGATGCCAGTCATGTTGAGGATCATGTAAATGTTGAAGATGAGGAGCCTGTTGGAGCCTAGGATGTAGTAGAATAGTCTGGTGATTTTGATGTTGAGGAAATGTTGCAACACGTTGCACCGCAAGTGTTACTCAATTCAGGGACAACGAGAGGGTCGAGCAACTTTGCAACGTTAAAGAAGGTATCAAAGGATCCATTGTATGAGGAATCTAATGCATGTGGCAAAGAGTGTATTGTGTTACGTACGGTACTTGAGATGATGAAATTGAAGGCCATCCACAGTTGGTCGGATACTAGTTTCACGGATCCGTTAGAACTCCTTCCAGGCACTCTGCTGAAGCCCAACTTGTTGCCAAAAAGTGCCTATTATGCTAAGAAGTTGATAACCCCACTTTCGATGGGCATGCAAAAGATTCACACGTGCCCAAATCATTGCATATTGTATCGGGGAGACTACATGGATGTTGTGAGAAGCCCAAGATGCAAGCGTAGTCGCTACAAGAATAAGGACGACTATGATGTAGACACATCAACTCGTTAGTAGAAAGAAGAAGAAGAACAACAAGAATGTGGAACGCGTGGTCGTGTCCAAGGATGAGGCGTCTCATCAGCTTACAAAAAGCATAGCCCTCTCCAAGGATGAGTCTCTAGCGTTTGCAGTCGAGCAACCTCATATCATCGAGCCTCTTCAAAAGATTCCTCCAATCCCAAAGACTATTACGTCCGTTCGCATCGCAGTAATATATCGGAGGAAACTCAAGTGGATATTGGAAAATACTTGGCATCATTGAGGAAGAGATGCACTCCACAACCTCCTACATTGCCTATCGTGTCGGAATCCCGACAATTAATATTGTATGATGATGACCTATTTATGGACAACTATGACACAGATTACGAAATATTTGTAACAACTCTCAGAAATAAATGCATTTCATGTCATCATGAGCATTTCATCATATTGCATATATGAAGTTATCAAATTTTGTGTTAAGAAAATGCACATAAAATATCAAACTAGCTAAAAGATTAAAGGAAATGCTTAAGAAGAATTTAAATAAGAGGAAATAATGTGTTTAAAAATTTCTATTGCTCAAACATCATAAATATAGATTTATAAAAGTTCCCTGAAATTATTTTTCTTGGTAAAAATAATTACAAGAAATAAACAAAGCATCTTTTATTAATTTATCTATGAATTTTTAATCTGAAAATAATTTAGAATCGTAACCTGGACTTAATAGGAAAAATGCCTAAAATACTTTCATTTACACCCCTAAATTTTCGTAGATTTTTCTGAGCTCGGGAAGGTTACTTTTTAATTAACCGAAAGCCGAGGGGTGTTTTTGCAAAATGTCAAGGCTCGGCCTACGAGCCGCCTCTCTTCTTCCTCTCTCTCTCTCTCTCTCTCTCTCTCTCGCGCTCAGCACCCCCGCGCTCCCACCGCCTCCCGGCCGACCGCCACGCCACCGCCACGCAGGAGCCCGGCCACACGCAGCTGCCCGCTTGGTCGCCTCCCTTACCGCCTCCCCGGCGGGATAAACACCCGTTCCTATCTCTTCTCTCCCTCTCCCTCTCCCTCACCGGTTCTCTCCCCGCCATTGCCACCCCTCCGGAGCACCGCCTCCGGGCCGCCCCAGCCACCTTCCGTCCGAGCCCACTCCGCCACGAGCTCCGCAACCAACCCCTAGAGCTCCTCCAACTTTTCAATTGAGTCGAGACGCCCTACTCCGTCGAGGCGAAGCCGTTTTCCTCATCGGGCCATCATCGTCGACCCTCCGCCGCGGCCTCAAATTCACCATCCCCGGTGAGCCGTTCATCCTTCTTTTTCCTCTTATTGTTGCGCAACTTGTTGCTTCCCGCTCCCGTTCACTCATCACCAAGTTTGTTCCACAGAGAACCGTGCAATCGCCGTTCTTCCCGGAGTCCGGTTCACCGGCGCCGCACCACTCACGGTGAGCAACCTCTCCCGGCCGTGCTCAAGCTTCTAACGCATCATGTCAAGCTAGCTCATGATTCGTAGTAGCTCACATCATGATTTTCCCCAATTTCTAAGCATTCGGGTGAGCTCGCGCCATGGCCGGAGCTCCGTCGTGCCCGCACCTCACCGCCGGCGCGTCTCCGGTCAAGCTCATGTGAGCGCGTCACCACCATTAGGTCCGCCACATCAAGTACATCGCCTAGGTAGTCTCGCGGCGAGCTTTGGGCCATCTCCGGCCATCGCCGGTGGCCGCGCCGCCATCCCCTGGTCGCCGCGGTGGCGCCACACCGCGGGCCACATGCGCTCGGATCGTGTGTGGCCACGAGCGGATTTCGTGTAGCCACCCCGTGGCCCAGTGTGTGGCACGAGAACACATTTAAATTTTCAAAAATTCATAGGAAATTCAATAAAAATCGAAAAAATAAGAAACCAATTTTGTTAGACTCAGAAAAATAAGATCTATCTGTTTATGAAATAAAATATTATTTTGAGCAAATCTATTTCGTAGATAGTATTTAATCACATTCTTTGTTTAAAGAAAAGCTATTATTTTATGTTAATTAAATGTTTAATGAAGGAAAATAATTTAATCAAATGAAGGAGATACTTGCAGACGAAAGTAATTATGAAAATTATTTTCCAAAATTAAACTTAAACAAGTATCATTTCATGTGGTTCCAATGTATTATCCTATTCTCACATGTCACTTAAATAATGATTTGTTATTGTTTAATAAACAGGATTAATTATTAATTACTAAACCTAAGTAATTAGTATTAATGAACTTAATTAATTATTAATTAAGGAACAAGATTAATTAGTAATTAATAACCTTGATTAAGCATTACTTAATGAGCATAATCAATTGTTAATTATTGATTCCTGAACATGCTTAAATATAATTTATTAATTGAGAAATATAATGAATGATTAAGTGTTAATTATTAACTGTTAACTATTGAATTTAATTAATCACTAATTTTAGCTGAGGAACATAATTAATAAAACCTTTGCATAATCTTATCATGTTCATTCATGCATACATGATTATGATTCGCAACGCATTGTTGGTCGACCTAGGTTCCGAGGTGATCGAAGCTCCACCCGAGGTCGAGGTAGGCGAAGGGAATCTCGAAGTCGACCCACACGCCGAGGAAGCTAACCCCGACTCGTATCAAGGCAAGCTCCGGTGCATCCGACCTATGTTTTTAAATATTTTATTTTATCACATAGTTCGAGTTATGTTTGTGCATTAGGTGTTAGGGAATGATTGATACCCTAGTTGCATTATGGTAGGTTTCCGTTTGTTTATTCTATACTTGGTACATGTAGCTCAATAGAAGCTAAGCTTAATTCATAGTCGCAATGGTAGATGTTTTAGGGAATCTTAAAGCGTGGAGGCTTTAAGGGTTTTTTTGTGTTGGCACTAAGATGAAGAGAGTGTTAATGAAGTTGAGACCGGACGGGCTCCGTAGGAGAAAGGGCAAGACGGAGATGAGGTCTTGCAAGGTGGTAGCCCCGTCCGAGTCGGTCAAGGACCGTACCGTTGTCGGCTTAGTTGAACAAATTTGAACGTACCGTACTACATGCTGGTATCATGGGCCCAGCAAGCTGATGTACCCTATCGCTCCGAGAGATGTAGCGTAGCCGGCTCTCTTTTATCGGCTGTTAGTGAGAGGATAGTCTCACGGGAGGGAGATGGATCGGCCACGAGGGAAGTCGTGGAGTCGCCATACTCCCGGGGAGTTGGAAATGGCTAGTCTTCTGCAGGTGCTAGCGGGAAAAGTTGTCATATACGACCGGTGTGGTGCGTATACGTCGTGTAGTCGGGTTTTGCCGACTGGTATAAAATCGATTCGAATCGTCGTCCCTCGCAGTAATGAGCACCGCTTGTTTAGCTCGTCACATCGTAGTAAATAATATGGAAGATGAAGATGAGAGGTGAAAGGAATAATGATCTATTTTTATCTTGTCTTGCAAGATTGATTGCAATAGTGATAGGCTGCAAATGTCGAGGGCTAATGAACTCAAATGTGAGCTAAAATATTGAAAGTAAGGACCCACCCTTTAATGCTGTTTTAGCAAAGGAGTACACCCCACAGCCAGAAAGCCTTTGCATATTAGGCGTCGGCCTTAGAGTGCCATGTTGACGGGTCGGTCTTGCTGAGTACTACAATACTCGGGGTTTGTTCGTTATCTTTCAGGGAATGAGTCGTACTACCACGACTTGTATGGTAGCTTCCCGGAAGAGGAGCAGTGTCCTGAGGGAGGTTCCCTTCAATGGGAACGTATCCCCACGCCGTGAAGAGGGAGGACCGCGATGTACGAAGGGCTCGAGTACATCACGTTGATCGTTTAGAAGTCTTTTGGTTGTATAAAGTACAAGCTTCCACTGAAATACTCGTAGAATGTTAAACTTCAATAATGTTATATTTCTGCTGCACGAATGTTTGTATTTCGAAAACCTGGTTGTATTATACCATGATGTATATATTCTGGCTTGTATGAGATGATGTCTCGTTGTAACTCGCTTCGTCGATGATGTGTTTCTGCTCGTCGAGTGTTCCTGTACCGATTCATGGGTGTCCCGGAGGGGATGTCACAATATTCATATTTGGCAAGCCCCTCATATCAAAGAATATGTACAGGAACTTGTTGGACATGATGCGTAAGGTGCGTGACTGGTACATGCGAGCATCTCAGCTTGCAGTTGATCTCATCCCTATAAAATTCCAAAGCATGTTGTGACACCCCTATTCGGAGAAATAAGGGATGTCCCTCAGGATCTCATCGGGAGATGGTTGACGAAGCAACCATGCATTGCATCACACACACGAACATACACGAATTGGAAATTTACATAGATAAGTGCTTTATTACAACTTAGGTTCGGATTAAAGAGACTACGTAGGTTCTGAACTTTAAGTTCCGTAACATGTTACGAGTTAAAATTAAAGTGCGGAAGTGTTAAACATAATCTCGACGATAAATAGATATCTAAGTAAACCATGCCGGCCAAGAACATGGCTCATTCTTCGTGAGTCTGTGGTAACATTTGCATTAATTTACAGAGATAAATATTTAACATAGATAAGTTAGTCCATTTTATATCATAAGGCATAATTAGATCTATCTCTATTATCGCATGTGTAACTCATATGGAAAGCAATAATATAAGTTAACTATGGAACATAAGCATATGATGATGAGTACTCATGATCACTAACCTTAAGGTTATATTATGCTGGATGAATAGTACCAGAGATGAAAATAACCATAAATAGTCATCTATAAGCATATAAGGCCTTATTTATATAGAAATTCCTAGTCTATTCATAATTTAAACAAATAGACAGTAAAATTCCTACTTCTAGGCTCCAAATTTAACATGAGAATTTCTAGGGATTTGTTATGTCATAAACAGTAGTCATGCAAAGTTTAATGAATAAATTCCTAATATAACAATGATAAGAATTTATTTACTAAAAACAAGGGATGATGCAATAACTTCAAAATTATGCACCAAACGAAGATGAGCATGTGCAAAGGCTTTATACATGCCATGAGAGATTTAATGGCCAAGTTTCATGTTCATATGATTTATAGAGATGTATTTATAAATTTATAATTCTTAGAAGGGTTCAACTTTAGGGAATTTTTATAACTATCAAAACATACGAAACCAAGGTGCTCATTATACTTTTTAGAAAGAGAGGAGTTTCTGAATCTAACAAAATTGGGTTTACCATTTTTGGCTTGTAGTTTGTGAGATATGGATTTTTGAATAATTACTAAAGTTTGCTACTAATTACAAGATTGCCATCGTCGCGATTTTGAATCAGTACATAGCTCGTGCGGCCGCTCTCGGTGGCCGGTGGTCAAACGGCGTTTGGGTAGGGGCTGCGCTCGGGCTCGAGTGGAGTACTCGACGAGGTGATTCACTTTGTGGGGTCCATGGGGGCGGGGGTTCGCCGGCGGGGGCCGACGGCGATCGGTGGTGCCGGGCGAGCTCGGCCGTTGTGCTCGGGGCAGTAAACGACGGGGCTCCGAGTCGTGAAACTTCACCTTAGGGAGGAGAAGCTCGGTGTGGGGAGGGTTGCCGTCGGGGAGGGCCGGAGGTGGGGGCTCACCGTGGCGGGAGGAAACTGGCGGGCGACGGTGTTCGAAGTGCTCCGAAATCCGGTGACCTGAGAGCGAGAGAGATGAAGGCGGTTAGGGAGGGACCAGTGGGGATCCTTGTGCGCTCAATTGAAGAAGAAATGGGGGAAGGGAGCTCGCGTAGGCCGAGTTCTGCTCGGTGGCGGCCATGAGAACCGAAAACAGAGGAGCGCTTGAAATTTCCTTGCCTGGGCTCGCTGGCAGGGGATGAGGTGGGAGCTGTGGCTTGGAGTGTTTCTGGGGATTTGGTGCGCTGAGTGAAGCCTGAGGAGGAGTAGGCCGCTGCTGGCCGTTTTGTTCCCATTGCCGGGCCTAGGAAGTCGATTCAAAGGGGAGCGGCAAAGAAGGGGCAGCTGACCGGTCAAGTTTATTCTGCTGGCCCATGGCGTTAGGTGAGACAGTGGAGGCACTGGCAGGACAAGTGGATCGACGGCATTGGTAGGCGCGGGGTTGGGGTGACAAGGCCGGCGGTCAGGGAAGCCATTGCCAGATGGGTAAAGGAGTGAGCTCCTCTTTTGACCATAATCGGTACCTTCTATAATTTAGCGAAACGTCCACTCTACAGTGCTCCAAACTTTACGTCAAATTTTCTGTATATTCAGCGTGTGATGTGTGCTCCAACTTTGCTTTTGGGGTCTGGGTCAGATTCAGATTCCATAATTTTTGGAAAAAAAATCAAGAACAGAGACTGTTTCTAGCCTTCAAATGAATTTTTAAGGCATTTAAATAGTTGCTAAAAATTCAGAAAAAAATGCCCTAAATTCATATTTTGATATGGCCAACTTGATGTGCAAAAACATTGGCACACTTTCATTATAATTTTTATGTGTGTGGGAGTTGGGGTTTTACCCAATTTAATTAATTGATTTCCTTTTTCTAGATTTTTAATTGAGCGGTTAATTCATGGTCAAACTAATTAGCCAACTTACGTGTGTTATTAGCAAAATTGTCTTTTTCGTGACATGGAATGTCACACACGTGTTCAATGATGAAGCTGAATCAGTGCTTGGACTGTATTTAATGATCTTCACACTATGTTCCGCCTTGGCAAGGTGGACACCACCTTCATATCCTTATGGTTCTTGTCAAGTGGCTCCATTTATCTATTTGATATTTCGAATATCAATCTCGTTCATAATTTTGTATTTCAAATATTAATCTAGTTCATTTTTTACGTATGCTTCCTTTAGGATGAATCAAGAATTGCAGAAAAAGAGAAACAATAGACAAGATTGGAGGGTCGGATACCTCAATCCGAACATGATAAATCAATCCGCTATCAACCCGCACATAAATGAGAAGGAGCCAAAGTATAAGGATATGAGACCTGACGAACTAGCTCATCTCAAGGAGATGCAAACTACAACAAGATTTAATGTTGCAACCTATATCTATAATTGCTTCATCAAGTGACAGAACAAATGTCCATTATGACCCCTTACAACTTCAAGTTTCCACCACTCTCTTCATCTTCTGTTCCATTGAAAGGCTAGATGGAATACTAACTTATACAATCATTCTTGTAGTGATCACTGGATCTGCTTTGTTCTCGTGTCGAGAAATTGATACCTTCTAGTGCTCAACTGCCTTATATCGTGAGTGTCAAAGACTGGTAAGTATTTAATCATAGTATGTAAGTATAATTCAGATTATACGATTTTGTCAATGGAGCAGCGTATACGAGAACTATGTCAATGCCCGAGGGCCACACAACCCCAGACGACAAAAAATTGTACTTTTGGCACAAATTCTCATTAAGATATATTTATGACACTTCTCTATGTCGTTGTCTTACTATAGCTGTTACTAGTAAAAGGCAGTGTCTATTATGGCTAATACACTTGTTTGTACGTGAATAAGTTCTCCAGTTACATGAATGCATCGTCGAAGATAGTGAAAAACATTTACATTTTGTTGAGTTTGTTACATTCCTGTTAATTTTTGTTATATTATAATTGTAATCTTGTAAACAAAGTAATTTTAATGACACAAAGCGAACTAAGAGAGGAAACTCAACGGAAAACATACAAGAAGCTATTGGAAGAGTTTTCAAAGAAGGGGTTCCCATAAGGACAAACATTTGAATACAAATCAAATCTATTTCATTGTGACTCGGATGTGTCGGTTCTTGCTCAAAAAGGTCATCTCTCCTAGTGGTAAGTACTTCGACAAGCATCGGTCTCTCTGTGAGTGGTGTGGTTCAACACGACCATATGTGAACGATGACGATAGGAGTGGCGATGATGACTAGATTATCAAAGTAGTCTGAGACCCCGAAACTTGTTGTTTTTCTTGTGCTTGTGACTTGTCGTAAGAGATGATGAAAATACGGATGTCTGTGACTTGTAATTTCTCATGTTTTTCTTGTGTTTGTGACTTGTCTTTAGAGATGATGAATATATATGGATGTGAATGCTATGTGATTTATTTCTGAATGATGTGATGTATTGCAGTGAATACGTATTTTTTATATGACGTGATGTATTTCTAGTATTGTAGGAAATATATATAATACTATATTTTTTTATTTAAAAGATAGCGACGGGTGATGTTGCATGCGCCATTACAAATACTTTGTTAACGACGGTGTACAATTCCACCCGCCGTTCATAATGCTATCATTAATGGCAGTGCGCAATTTTGACGCCGCTACAAAAATTCATTTGTAGCTACAGATGCGTAGCAGCGGGCCGGTATACCCACCGCTACAGGGACTTTTGACCCACTGCTGCAGGCCCAGATTCTACAAGTGATCAAAGAATCAAATATCGTTCGTATCGTAGAAACCGGTCCGCAATGATACATCGGTTTTCGTGGTTTTCGACAAAACCGCTCAAAAAACCGATCCGTTTGATAATTCAATTCAAAACACGGTCGGTTCGATAAGTGTACCGATTTGTCGACCGATTTTGTCGATAAAGCGCTCGATATTAGCGGTTTATCGATTGGCATGGCCGACTAGCCGCCCAGCCGGGCGTGCCAGCGAGCTACACCTGGGATTTCCGGGCCAGCTGCTAATAAATCGAGAGATTTGCTCGGTAAATCGAGAGGGGTGGGCGGCTAGCCTACGGTGGGGGCAGATGGGGCACGGATCCCTCACTCCAGGCGGCAGATCTGGGTGGCGGCGCAAGTTCCGGAGGCGGCCCAAGTCGCGGAAGCAGCGATTTGGGAAGGCGGAATGGAGCGCAGTGGGGGAAGCAGAGACGAGAGCAGAAGCTGCCATGAAGGGATAAGATTCTTTTTTCTATTTTTTTCTTTTTTCTTTTGGTTCAGTTTCCTTCTCCGATTTTCCCCCACTGAAATATAAATATTTTTGCAATCCAAAAATCCTCATTTTCATCTAGTTTTTTTTTACATATTTTTGTATCAACTTTTTCCAAAATTTCAAATTTCAACCGGCCGAAAAATGCTCGTTCAAAAAAACCGGACCAGACCGGTTTCTCTGGTTTTTGTGATTTTCGGCCTGTTTTTAACCATAAGTTATTCCATCCAAGTGATTGGTGGGGAACAAGGACTCTGACCTAGTTAACCCTAACGTGGGGCACACTCGTTTCTACCACCTTGCCAAGACTAGACATGGCCTATTGCTCACGGTAGATGGGCTGCCACAATGCCACACTGGCAAATGGAGTTTGCGACGCTGCTAGGCTGTGCGGAGGGAGACGATTAGACCGAACGGAGAGGTATGCGCAAATGCTATGATTCGAGCTCCAATCTTTCTCTAAGGCCATTCTCAATGCAAAGTTTCATTACATCATTTCCAAGAGTGCTCATGTCATCCTAAATTTTGAAATAGTTCAATGAAACTAGGTCTCTCAATTCTAGGTTTCATTTCACAATTTCATATATGTTTGTGTACCACTTAAATATTTCTCCAAGTGACCAATAGAACATATTTAATATGTAGAGATGAAACTAAAACCCTCTCCATGGAGTTACATTTTGATTTTAAAGTTTTGGTAACCGTATACCTCATGTTTCATCCCTATGAAATCCAATTTTTCTCTTTCTTAATAAATTATATGACATGTCATCAGTTTTACCTATGTGGCATATTATTTAATGCAAATGAAACTTTATTGAGAATGGCCCAACAGGTGGCGTCATACATCTTATGGCAGGAGGTCCCACATGGTCCGTTCCACATAATGTTACCTATATTTTTTTGCAAAGTTGCTACAAAGTGTTTTTGTTCAAAGTTTGTCGTAAACATTTTTTAAAAAGATTGCTACAAAATTTATTTTCAAGTTTATTGTAGAGCTTTTTTTTTTGCAAAGTTCCCTTCAAAGTTGTGCTACAAAGTTTATTGCAAAGATTCTTTTTTTTAACAAAGTTGGCTTCTAGAGTTTTTATTACAAAGTTTGTTTTCAAAGTTTCACTATAAAATTTGTTTGCAAAGTACTGCAAAAACTTTCCTAAAAAAATGTTTTGGCTTGTATGGAGGGCGTGCGCGCGTGCTGCGTTCGGATTGGCCTCGTTAAACGTGAATGATGTGAATATGAAGAGAAATTTCCTTATGTACCATCAAAAATTACACACGTGCCTTATTTACCATCAAAATTTCAAGTTTTCCTTATCTACCATCGAATCCAAAATTGATTCCTTTTTTACCATCAACATTAACTCCGTCAAACAATCTTCTCACAACTGAACGATAATTACCAAATTACCCCCGCCCTCTCCCGTTTCATCCGCCGCCCCAAATCACACGATCCCCCAAATCCATGAGAGACGACAACCCTAGGCGACATCGACATGCGAGGACAAGCGAGGCGGCGAGCCTAGCAGGCCGAGGGCGAGGGCATGGCGAGCCCGGCGGGCGAGGGCGACGGCATCCTGAGCGAGTGTGGAGGCGCGGCGAGGGCACGGCAAGGGCGTGTTCTGGCGGGCGCCGCAAGGCCAAGTCCTGGGCAGCCACCACTTGGGTTCGTCCTGGGCAGCGTGACGAGGGTGCGGCCTAGGCAGCCACGGTGAGTGCGTGGCCTGTGCACGTTCTGGGCGGCGCGGCCTGCTTGCTGTGCGACGCGGCTTGGGCAGGAGAGCGGCTTCCTGGTGGTCTGTTTCAGCTGAGTGCGATGCTTTGGAGAAAAGATGGTTGATTCAGCTTCAAGTCCCAACTCTTCTTGGCTTCCCGAAGGGTAAATTTCTGCCTACTTCTATAATATGTTGATTGTGCATTGCTGAGCAGTAGGAGACATCTTCTTCTTTTTTTCTTTTTGATGTACAGGATGAATCCTAAAACAAGCTATTAAGTGAAAATCAAATTGTTTGGCAGCCCTAGAACTATTAGAAAGGAGTTCCATTGTTTTAGGTTTGAAAAGGTTATGGATGTTGACACCACGAACTTCAAGGACTTTGTTGAGTCAATCGTAGATGAATTTCCAATGGTTTTCAATGAGGTTGCCACTATACATTACTATGATGATGTGTTGCAATTGTTTCATAAAGTTAAAACAGATCAACAATTGCAAGCTATGTTTGATAGGCATGTTGAAAGTAAGTTTGTTCGTGTTACTGTTGGATACTCTCCCCCTCTGAAGTGCATCAACCTACAAATGTTTGGCCTATTACACCATCTAAAAGCGGGCATAGTGATGCAGCTCCTTGTGTACAAACAACCGAGACTGAACAACAACCTGGTAGTAGCATGCAGCCGGATGATGACAACTATCTGTTAAACCCAGTACTCGAGAATTAACATGTTGGTGTTGACGAGGGGGCCTATACTTAGGCAAAGAACATGTGCTCTTGAGGTGGTCGTTCATGCTAATGATGACAAGGAGTGCGTTCTAGAGGAGGATTGTGATGTTGATTCTGGGTCAGATTCTGAGTTTGAATTTGTGGAGAAGTTGGTAGCAAAAGATTCTATGCCAGATCAGATTCATCAGTTTTCTTATGATAAAGAAGGCCCCCCCCCGACGGTAATAGGCTCTGTATATCCAAACATTGCTGAATTTAAATTGGCACTTGCACAACATGCTATAAAACATGAATTTGAATATGACACTGAAAAGAGTGAACCATATCGCTTTAGGGCCTACTATTCTAGGAAAAAAGAAGATAAGTGCCCTCGGAGGATACACGCTAAAACAATGGAGGATGAAGCCTCTATAATGGTAATATATACATAAGTAAATACATAAGGAAATGATTTATCTATGCTGCATTTCTTAATGATTTTTGTATGTTACTTTTCTAGGTGAAGAAGAACCCTTGTGAACATGATTGCACTAGCAGAAGGAGGAAAAAGAAGGCCAAGAATGCTTCCAAACATTGGGTGTGCGAAAAAGTGAAAGATTGGCTGATTGAAGAGCTAAGGAGCTGCAATGGAGGATTAAAGATAAGTACAAGGTTAATGTTTACTACAAAAGAGTCTATATGGCTAAGGAACTAGCACTGGACAAGCTCTCTGGTGATTGGGATAGCAGTTTTGACAACTTGTATAGGTTTAAGCCAAAAATAGAGAAGTCTTGTCCTAGTACCTTTGTTGTCATTGAACATCACACAATCGCAAGATCATATTTAGAAGGTTGTTCTTTACAATGAAGCGTTGCATAGATGGGTTTCTTAACGGTTGGAGGCCCTACTTGGCAATAGATAGCGCGTTCTTGACAAATAGATTTAAAGGTCGAGTTAGCTACTACATCTGTTGTTGATGGTCATAATTGGATGTACCCGGTGGCATTTGGAGTTATAGAAAGGCTTAGGGTGGCTATAGGGTCCCATGTTGGCTTAGCTATATGCACCGATGCTTGGACAACCGGTTATGGAAGGAGTTAAGTCGGTGTTTCATGAAGTAGAACAAAGAGAGTGTATGTTCCATTTAGTCCAAAACTTCAAAAAGAGGTTTCATGGAAAGGTGTTCGATGACCATCTTTGGGCAGCAACGTACTCTTGGCATTCCCATTTTCTTGACAAACATTGGGCTGCAATGGAAATAGCAAAACCAGCTGCCACAGATTATCTACGAAAAAGTCACTCTAGACTATGGACTAGAAGCCAATACTCAACTCTTTGCAAGGTTGACTATATGACTAACAATCTATCCGAGAGCTTCAACAATTGAATCAAAGACCATAAAGTCTTGAACTTGGATGACTTCATGGATAAGATCGGACAATTGCTCATGATCAAGTGGGAGCAAAGGAGAAAAGTGCCCAGGAAGTTGGAGGGTTTGATTATGCCTCACATAATCAAAAAGTTGAACGAGAAGAGTAGAGACTTGGACTTAGATGTAGTCACATGCTCACCTGAAGTTTGATAAGTTACTGTACTTGGAGGCGGTGGGTTTAGGTTCGTGGTGAAGTTACATGAGAGTACTTGTTCTTGCCGAGAGTGGCAACTTTCAGGCATCCCTTGCATCCATGCTATAGCATTCATTACATCATTGGATGAATCACCTCTAGAAAACTATGCGGACTTGTACTACTCCGTGCAAAATTTAGGGCAGCATATGCTCAGCTAATTACAGCCATACCGAGATACGTCTCAATGGCCTAAATCTTCTCATGGCTTCTTTATGTACCCACCACTTTTAAAAGCCGTAGCTGGTAGGAGAAAAAAATGAAAGGTACAAAGGTTGCACCGAGGGCAAAGGTAGCAAATCAAGAATGTAACATCCTGGCTCGGAGCTTAACAGGATTAGTAGAATACCATGTCAAAAAGTTGCAACTTTTTTTTCGAAAGCTTATCTCTAAAGAACTCCTAGATGAAGCGTGCTTGGCCTAGAGCAATTTAGGGATGAGTGACCGACCGGGAAGTCTTTCTCGGGTGTGCACCGGTGAGGACAAAAGTGCGCATAAAAGACTAGTGTTGATCCGTGAGGGAAGTCTTGAGGGCCTATTAAGTTGCCATGTGTAAGTGGGCCCGGCCCGGAGTGACAGGACGTTACGGATGGTATCGGAGCCGACTCTCGCGGTTTCACGGACGCATGTGTAGCAAGTGTGTAGGCATGGTGTGCATGGTCGGTATGGGTCCGGAGTGGTCACACAATATGACACATACGGCGACGGTGGACACATGGACGTGGCCAAGAGAGGAAGTTCTTGGCTTGGGGTTGACCGACGAGGACGTCGGTCTTCTAATACAAAACTATTATAATACACACTATTTTATTCTTTCGAAAATACCCTCGTACCATTAGTACCACCTCATAGTACTAGTGGTACTAGTGATGTGATGTAAATAAATCTAAACCGTTAGATTATAAGTACCACCAGTACTCACGGTAGTACCACCGATGCGGTGCTGGTGATAGTATGTACCGTAAAAGAGCTCAACTTAGGCTGTGTTTGGGACAAAGGAATTTTGGAGGAATGGCTACCTATGGAAAGGAATGATACACAATGCGTTTGGAATGGAGGAATGAGGTGTTTCAATGAATGAAAAGGAAACTATCCCTATGCATTTCACATGAAATAAAACATCCACCAAGAGCTAAGGGAAAGAATCTTTGCTTGCGTCGGTTGCTCTCTCCTGCTTCTATCTCTTGCCTTTGCGTCATGGCTTTTATCAAATAGTCTGTTGGAATGATGAATTAGCAGCAAACAAAACTAAACCTCTTTATTACTACTCCCTTACTAAATTGTTGTCGCCGTTGACTTTTTTGTTAAGTTTGACCATTTATCTTATTCAAATAAAATTTAACAAATATCATATATTTTGTTGGAATATGTTTTATCACTAAAGAAACTTAAATGTAGCATATTACTTTTTGTATTTGAAGAAATTTTTTGAATAAGACGAATGGTCAAACGCCACGAAAAAATCAATGGCGACAACAATTTAGTAAAGGAGGGAGTATTATTTTTCCTTGGTGAATGTTGGTACTTGTGACCAGAAATTGGAAGTACAAAGCAATATGTAATGCTGTAGTGAAGTGGAAAGTAAAGAGAAATTATTTTCTTGACTGAAAGAAAAGAGGTTTAGGATGAAATAAACTTTTGCACTAATACACTATTGATTAAGGATGTTTTCCAAATTCTAAATCATGTTATTATTGCTTTATCTAACTATTCCTATGTTACTGATTCCTGCAATCCAAACAAAAACAGTTTACAATTCCTTTGTTTTTTATTCCCACGATTTTCTCACTTTCACCGTTCCTGTGTTTTCTTTGTTCCTGTATTTTTTTCCTATTCCTATATTTTTCGTTCCTCCATTCCAAACAGGCCCTTAGTAATTTTTTTAGCCCAGGGGCAGTTATGTCTTTTCCGGTCCAATTTAACACCATCTGTTGTGAAAGTTAACATCGATGGTACAAAAGGGATCATTTTCAGATCTGATGGTAGATAAGGAAAACTGAAATTTTCAATGGTAAATAAGGCACAAATGTAACTTTCAACGGTAAATAAGGAAATTCCTCGAATATCAACCACCTATTGCCTGGAGTTCAGATGCCAGTAGCAGCGATCCAGTGGTGTTTTTCCTCTCTTTTTTCTCTTTCTGTCCTCAACACAGCAAGGGAGACCCGCTGTATTTTCTTTCGTTCTTTTTTGAAAAATTAGACACGCTCTATTTTCTTAAAACAAAAGAAAACCGATAGTCTATGTACAAGAATACAAACCTATACAAAAGCAGAGCTAGGAGGTTAGGTGATGCTATCTACCCAGTCACGAAAGCTAGTTCTCAAGGCTTCTTTCATTCTGGGATAGGAAGGATGATTCTGGTACTTTGATTTATCAAACAAGCCTCAATCGTCATCACTTTATTGTGTCAACTCTTTCTAGCTTCAACCTTTCCTGGATCAGCCATCTCAAAACAGAGTTCCTGACATGTTTTCATTTTGTCAATCATCACCACCTGACAGGAGGTAGGTCATAATGCTTGCTGATTCGGCCAATTGGGAGATGATTTGTTTGATCAAGGCGTGGAGCATACTTGTCAGTAACTGATCCTGAAGCCTTGACTCGAGAACGCTCCCAATAATTGCTAACATGCTCACCATACATTGCCATACGTTCTTCCATGTTGCCATCCATGCCTGTCCTGTATGCACCATCATCGTATCCAGAACAATACCTAGCAACAGGATCAACGTCCATTTCACTGTATCCACCATACTCATCGTATCTGTCATAGTGCAGTCTGGGTAAACTGTTCCAATCCAGTGCGTAGCCTACATCTTCTGACCTTGGGCTCTGAGATGTACCATACATTCTAGTTCTACTTGTATGATATTCCGCCATTCCCTGGTGTGGATGAATATCTGGACCTCTTCCATATCCTGACATTCTCCCATGTTGATGAATATCTGGACTTCTTGGAGGGAAAGGGGGAGTACGCTTTCTGTTGCTACCATATTCAGGTCCTCTACTATATGGAGGAGAAGCATGGCTTCTACTATATCTGCATTCGTCATAGTCAAGATCATGAAAACTCTCCCAATCTGTTGTACGTTTTATATCCTCCAGTGTCCTATGACGGGACGGAGAATTATGCCTTGGACTAGGAACATATTCAGGACCTCTGCGAGCGCACCTTCTAGCAATACCATGTTCATGTCTTCCCAGGTATGGAGGAGGGCTCCTCCTTTGACCAGCACCAAGATCACGAGAAACATAATCATGGTGGGAATAATTAACATGGCACTTCTGTTCATCTCTGTGTCTGATGCTATTTTTGGGATAATTGTCTCGATGGTACATGTCTTGTCCTGGTGAATAGTTTCTTAATCTCTTTCGAACATTTCTACCCACAGGCAAGTTTGATGAATATGCTCTAATACACACAGTCTTGTCTCTTCTATTTGGCATTGTCCTCTTTTTGGACTTGCATTTAGAAATATCTTCTTCTGCATTCTCACCATTATACCGAGGGTTCATGATTCCAGTACCTTTAGACTTGCAATCCAGAACATATTGTTCTTTGTGATTTGCATGGCACTGATTTTTGCTGTGTGCTGCTGCATGAACATGTCTTGTACCTTCACAGGGATCCTCATTAACATTTTCTCTCTGACTGTATTTTCTGTTTTTGTTCAACTCCACTTTGTTTCTGTGAGTTATTTTTTTCTTGGTTTCCCTTCTCTTTCTCAACTTATCACATGCAGTATCTATCTCTATGGTTTTAGGATTCTTATTGGACTGAGAACTATTTCCCTCCGCTTGGCAATCATAACTCCCATTGACTTCTCGGTCTTCAGCACATCCATGTTCTGGCTGAGTATCTGTATCCATTCTGTTTATAATAGCCAACTTATCTAAATGTGCGGCATTGAGTGGTTTTTGTTGAGGGTGATCATCAATATGATCAGGTATGACCTTATCACTCCTTGAACTGCATTTATTGCTGCAGCCATTACTTGGGACCTTCCCATTTTCTGATCCAGTATCTTGTTCACACATGGAGATATCTTTTTCTTGCCCTGTTTGCTCTGATACTGAGTCATGCTCATGTGCATTATAGCCCCGCTCCAAGCCTCCCTCTTTTCCTAATTTCAATTCACCTCCCTCCACTTTAGCATGTTTGCTCAGAGAGAGGTTGTCAAGCACAACATTCTGTTCATGGTTTTCATGGAATTCAATGTTCGGGTGGCCATTTTCTTCTCCTGCATAACATGCTGATGTTCTCTCTCTTTCACCATCATCTTTATCCCCTGCAATCCTGATACATTCAGCATCCTTCTCCACAAGAGAGTTAGCTGATAAGATGTCCTGCAGGTTGACATAAAAATGTGTTCATTCAACAAAATTTTTAACCGTATCCCTTCCATAAGATATGTAACTTATGGGCAACAAAATCTAATGTCTAACTGTGTGACATACGATATATAATGTCTCAATGGAACAAACTGTGAATATTTCAGCTGTCAAATTTATCAAGATTTCCGGAAGGTATTTCAGTGACATCACTAATACAAATATTAATAATATAGTGGTTGTAAATTTACATGGCATAATATCAACAATTGCACTACACATATACTAAAGGGCTACGTCAGTGGGTGGCCCATCTTCCTCAAAGAGGAAGAAAGGGTGCAATCCATCAAGTTTAAGGTCTGATCATGTGACATATAAAAGGGTCCAGCTCAAGGTGTTTTTTTTTGTGCAAGCGGGAGCTACATGCACCAGGATGCGCTTTTTATTTAAGAACAGTGTAGACCCTAATTATACAAACTTTATCTAATTTACATAACTAATGTTGTATCAGTTTCTTTGCGCTTGGCTTAGTCTAGTCTGGAGGGTGCAATCACATTTAAAGGAAAGACAAGTATGCCTAACAAAATGTGAATACTTCAGACCCTAAACTATTCTGATAACTCTAAGAACCAGCAAATTCATAATACTGCCCAACTGTACTGATGTTGATACCTAAGTACTCCCTCCTTTACTAAATTGTTGTCGCCATTGACTTTTTCGTGACATTTGACCATTCATCTTATTCAAAACATTTCTTCAAATACAAAAAGTTATATTCTATATTTCAAGTTTCTTTAGTGATAAAACACATTTCAACAAAATATATGATATTTCTTAAACTTTATTTTTGAATAAGACAAATGGTCAAACATAACGAAAAAGGCAATGGCGACAACAATTTAGTAAGGTAGTACCTGTTAGCCGTTCCTGTGCTCGGTGGTAGGGAATATAGTTAATTTGGTCCTGTTATAGATTCTAAGAGCATGCCTAGAACTAAAAACTGAATCCAGAAATAGAAATGAACAAGAACTTTTGAGAAGTTGCCATAGTGCAAACAGAGCCCAAAAGTTAATATGGGGCTCGGAACAAGATATGATTATTGAATTTCCACAAAGTACCTGATCAGTACGACCATATATGCACAGGGTTGAATGCGTAGCATGCACACGCGCACTAGCAATATCATGGGATACCCCTGAGAATGTGTCCTTATCTGCATTACTCATTACCCTGAAATGGAGAAAGCAAAATGTCACTTCCATTTGTAAGGAAGATTTTTGCAACACATTGTCTCTTGCACTATGCTACAACAAATAGACTGGAGAAAGCAATGGTCACTTCCAAAATTAAGTATGAAAGAAATCACAGAGCGCATTAAGCAGATACAAATAGTGCCAACACCAAATATAGATTAAGAACTTTAATTTCAAAGTATCTGTTAGCAGATGATAATCTGTACATTAGAGTGGACAACATTCAAACAATACCATCATATGGTTCAAACAAAGTAGAATGGAGTCAGTGAAGAACCTGTTTTTGAGTTGTGTACCCACAGCAAGTCTGCCTGGACTAGCATCAGACCCAAACATGGATGGTTCGAATTTCAAGTCCTCTTTCAAACACTTTGCTGCATGCTCAGGGTTTATAACAATTAATCTTGGGTCTTGCTCTATTTCTTCTGCACATAATCTGTTCAATAATTTAATTCGATGGTGATGCATACCCATTTTCCTATTGCCGCCACTCATCTTCATTTTCGTCATGACAGGATGATTTGTTTTGATATCTCCTGGAACATATGGAAATTTAATATGGTTCCTTCCTGCTGTTCCAGTAGATCTATATATTCTATGGTCCCTGTGAGATTATAACAGAAAATATATTACTTAGCCTGAGTGGAAGCTCCAATGAATAATACCGCCTGTATATTCAAGAAAAAAATACTACGAACATATATAAAAAAACATACCGACAGTAAATCAAAATGTTATCACAAAGCTCCCATGCACGTTGCTTGATGTGCTTGCCTTTCGATTCAAAGGAAATATTCCTATGAAACATCATTGTACCTTATGAGAACAAAACAGATGTACAAACCCAGCAAATTACAAACAAATCTGGATACTGTGTACAATACCTTGGCAAACATTCTCGGTGATACGATTTTGGACAACGTCTACACACCGCAAACTGCAGTGCTCTCTGGGTTTTGTCCTCCATTTTTCCACATTTAAAGCACCAGTGAACAGGGCATGTAAATGACATCCCCGACATAATCCTTTTAGCCAGCTCACAAGCCTCATCATCAGGTTCCAGTAATTTTGCAACACACTTGGGATGATAAAAGTGCCCACAAGATGCATTATTACATTTAAATACCTAAAAAGAATATGCATTACAGAATTTAATAGGACAGGGCTGTAAGAGATATTAGAATGCAAGATACCTAAATGGATAAAAAATTCCAATTTGCCATTGGCTTTTCCTAGGCCTCTATGCAATAATAGAAGGGTACTAAACTTCAAAATATAAATCAGGAAATATCACATGCAGAAAATAGGTAACATCATTCTTTCAAGGCCCAAAAGTAGCATCCTTTCGGGATTCATCTGCATAAAGGAATGGCTAGTGAAAGTAGCATTGTCTACAACATAAAAATGAACATGACAGTCTGCCATTTCCAATATGAAGTTCTGGTGCTACCACTCCTTATGGTGCTACCGTGCTCCCAACGCCGGTAGCACCACAACTAATGCGCAAAAAATTGTAACAAAAATATGAGTGTGTAGTGTATGCTATCATCTAACATCGTGCAAAAGTTGAGATGTAATTGACAATTGTGCAAGGAGATACAAAAAAGTGAAATCAGACCGTGAATAGTGCGGGTTGGAACTGTTCATATAAGACCCGCAACCCGCTACTATTCACAGTCTGGTTTCACTTTTTGTATCTCCTTGCACAATTGTCAATTACATCTCAACTTTTGCACGATGTTAGATGATAGCATACACTACACACTCATATTTTTGTTACAATTTTTTGCGTGTTCGTTGTGGTGCTACCGGCGTTGGGAGCACGGTAGCACCATAACCCGCGGTAGCACTAGAACTGCTCTCTTCTTCCAATATGAAGTTCTGTGCTACCACTCTTGGAACATACCTTGGCATTTAGCTCATCTGATGGCTCAAGCTCACCACATTTGAAGCATTGGTGTTGCTTATATTCGCAGTTCTCGCATAGGAAATCGCTGATCCCCTGTAAGAAAATAACATAACCAATCCAATCAAGAAAAATGACCAAAATGCACAACCAGTGACCAAAAACTTTGAAACAACCTTTAGTTGTGCGGAAGTATATCCAAGAGTTCTACACTTAGATTCTCTGCCATCTTTCACTCTGGGATGGAAGGACCTCTTACAAGCACCTATACAGCTGTGTCAATTCATTGGAACAAGCAGTCACAATAGAGTTGATTTAAGTCCAACCAAATTTTGCACAGAGAAGCATTATATGATATCCAAACATAAAAAATTCTAAACAAAACAATGAAACAGATCTCTTTTGTTTACACAAAGAGTAACAAAAGTGATATCAGCTGTAGGACACTCCCAGAATTGGCAGCTAGCATGTGTAAATGTGGAGTACCAAATTCAGTTTTCCAAAATATCTAAATGTAGAAAATAAGACCAAATTATGACCAATTACAGAAGTGCACCTACCTAAGCAAATTTCCTCCGTCGTCACATATTGTACATATCTCATCTGTACTATTGTCATTGTCAGAATCACCATCACTACTTTCATCACCATTGCTGTTACTTTCACTAGAGCTGCAATCATCTTCAGTGCTAGATTCACCATAGCTGTATTCATCACCACTATCATCTTCATTGTATCTGTAGTCACAATCATTCTTGTCATCATTATCCTTGCTGCTTGAATGCGATTCAACAGTAACAATGAATTGAGCTCTGATGCTCTGAGTCTTGGGCTGATTAAAGCGAGAAGTGAAGATAAAACATTACAATGTAAGATAAAAAAGATTTCAAAATAGTATCAAATCATGCTTTAGTAAAATTAACTCCCTTGACTCAAGCTTTGAATTTCAATACGAACTTCCAATGTTTTGATAATAGCAGTTAGAAAAAGAAGTATATCTAAACTATGAAAAACAATCTGAATTATACTTCCATAGTGATCTAGAACTGGTGCTGACATTGCAAAATTTTGCAAGGGTCGCAAGTCGCAACTTTGTAATAAAATAAATATAAGGTATGTCTGTATCTGTCATAGTTTATCTCTCTTATCCCTCACACTTTCCACATTATTTCTGGTAGTGTTGCTGCTGCTGTTCTCATTAAAAGCTGGCAATGCCACGTAAGAGTGGCCTAGGGTATGACACTGTTT
This sequence comes from Chloris gayana, assembly GCA_031894775.1. Classification (NCBI taxonomy): domain Eukaryota; kingdom Viridiplantae; phylum Streptophyta; class Magnoliopsida; order Poales; family Poaceae; genus Chloris; species Chloris gayana. The sequence continues at coordinate 121,191 of JAUNZO010004208.1, forward strand.
ACAGTACCATGTGATTAGATCAGATGGTCAGCGAGTACAGGACCAATGCAGCATCAACAAATGTGTGTTAGATGTTTTCTTTTGAGAAAGTATGTTGGATATTTTGGCAATCCAGGGACATCAGAAGATACAACTGCAAACAGTAATAAGCGATTGTCCCTAGGTAATGTTCAGAACATCTGAAAGATCGGATATTTAAGAAGAATATTCTATATCTAACAGGAAGATGTATACATACCTCTTTCATCTCCCCTGTGGTATCCTCAATAAGCCTTCGCAGAATCTGCATGTGCAGAAAGTTATTATCACAACAACAACAACAAAGCCTTGTATCCCAAGCTGCAAAAAGTTATTATCACCAGACATAAATTATAGTATTGAATTGCAAAGTAAGATATACCCCACACCATTCAAAAAAATAGCATATTCCAATACACTTCCATGTCAATGATCAAATATGACAGTAGTAGTGTATGGGTGTCAAATAGTAAGATAGGTATAACAGTATCAATTCAATCCAAAGTACCCACACCAGTTAGTTTTCTGAGTGCCTCTGCATTTTAGTTGAAATGCAAGAAGCTGATGACATGCAGAAACTGCTTCTTTTGTAATAACAATATAAAACACTAAAGATCACAAAGTCATAAGTGTAACTAATAACCTATGTATTCCTTCATTTATGTAAACAGTAATTATAATTTACCAACTTATACCTTTGACTTACTCAAAGCTGTGTCCCTTCCTACAAACAGCTTGACCAGAGGAAGATGAGTCCTCAAGTCATCCACAGTTGGTTTACTATCAAGTTTACTGCAAAATGTAATAAAATCATTAAAGTTTTGAGTTGTAGTCCACTGATATCTACTTTCGAAGATGAACTGAAGAGGCATTGGGATTGGCATACTCGAAAACTTCATAAAGGTGATCCCAAAGTTGAACCCAAAGCCAATCTCCAGAATGCTTCTTAATGAAGTGGAGTATTTGCACCGTGATCAATACTGATCGAGCAATCTTCTCTTCATAGCATTTGCGTGGCCTCAAAATAGTAATCCAGTTGCCCTCACTTGAAAGAACAAATATTTTCGGCTGTTCACAGTCAAGTTCTACCCTCCAAGCCACCACCCTCTTGTGCACCGGATACAGGCTTTTTTAGGCACTCCGCGCAAGTACACTTTCTTCTCAGAATCACAATTCACCACTTCATCATTATCAAAATGGAGAGGCAAGATACTGAAACAGACAGGCTCTTTTTTGCCATGTTCAAAATAATATTCATCCACAGCCTTGAACTGTGGTTCCACACCATCATCATCATCAAACATCATGGACAACTGTTGTTGCATTCTATCAGAGACAAAGGAAAATGTAGTTATTTGAACATGACACAAAATTAATAGAGAGATTAAACAATGACTCATTTAGCCACCAATAGGTGGAACAATCTTTGTAAGGTAACTAAAAGTCTAAGAGCAGAATTCAAAAGATGTTTAACACAATCTTCAGCAGACGGCATTTGTACCGATCAAGCAGCTAGCTCGATACAGTACAGATTGTATTACAATTAAGGCTTTCAACAGTGAAACAAAACTTAATTTATTTGCCAAAACACATTGATAAGGAAATCAACGTTCATAAAAGAAAAAAAACAGATTTGCACGGCCATAGTTAGATAACCGGACTACAGGTATAAGTTACAAAAAACCTAGCAAAAGTGTTCTATTCGATGCTAGCATGAGACGTGGCAATATGCCCACTGTTATGGGCCGGATTGGGCCAGAGGTGGCAGCACGCCGCGCCCTAGCCATAGCTGGACTGGCGCGCCAACCAGGGAGAGGCGACCCGGCCTCTCCTTCCAAAAGTGGCTAGATGTCCATATTTATCAAATAGGAGAGATTGGTCTAAGTTTAGGAGGTTTGGATTTAATTAGGGAAGTTTAGATTGTGTTTGATTAGGATTCCAGTTTGTGTTTGCTTAGGAGTCAAGAAAAGTCCCTCATATATATGAGGGCAATTGTAATCAATCTCTCCAAGGAAATAGTAGGGATTATTCCCATCTACTCTCCAACTCTCTCTGCGCCTCTCTCTCTCTCACCTTGCGCCCTGCCCTCCCTGCCCTAGCCGCATGCCTCCACCACCACAACAGCAGCCGCCGGCCATCTAGGTCACCGGCAGCCTGGGCCCCAACTATTGCACATAAAACCCACAAACAAAAACTTCAAAAGCAAAGTAAAGCCTGAATAGTGAGCTCTGAAAACTTCCGAACATGAAACTGTAAATGATTTAACTATCTTTTGCAGTTACCAAAGCCAAAGAATATGAAGGAACTGATATGTGTTAAAACCACAGGGATCAAACGAAGGAAAGAGCACTCTCAAAATTCCCAACACCTTCTACTCTGTAATTAGCACACAGACACAAAGCAATAAAATTTGCTTCTGCCCCCCCCCCCCCCACACACACACACACACACAACTCTCGTACATTGCTTTTCTTACATAGGCTTGACAACCGACTCATACTAGGACTCTAATTGAGTCTGACTAGGAAACTACTACTGGTTCTATTAGGAAACTAACTGACTGCTACTCTGATTCAGACACACACACATTAACTTTGCACTACTGACAAGATTAAACTCTAAAAGAAATGCATGCACCATACAAAAATAAATGTGTCCCTTGGTAAAGAGGGAAGGGGATAAAATTACTCTGAGTCGAGAGTATAATCTAAAGAACCCTTTGTGCCCAAATTAGTAACGTGCGTAATCAAACCCCAAAGCAGCCGTTGTTTCCCATTCAGAAATGGCTAATAAGTAATCGTGATCCTACAAAATTCCATGAATCAGGGCAAGGAATTATTTTGTGCAGGAACAGAAAATTTCCTGCAGAAATCCACAAAAATAGAAACCAAGACACCCATAATAGCAAATTGAAAGTACAACTTTTCAGCACAAGACATCCCATTGATACTTTATGAGAAATTGTTCACAACTTGAACTACGATAAATTACAGTATTAAGTAAAATACAATTCTACTTTGCACTTCTTCATTGTTTGAAACCAGTTGATGATGTTCTTGTCCATTATTTGTTGAAAGAAATCACGTTCAATAAACAGAACCAAGCAGTCATTCAAATATTGGTCTCCCATCTTGTTCCTCAAATCATTCTTCACATAATTCTTTGAAGAACAAACTCTCTCGACGCTAGCAGCTGCTACGGGAAGAATAACACTAACTTGAGAAGCTTGTACACAACATCATACCTAACTGCTGGTGCAACGGTAGAATCGCTAATTGCCTGATTTCTTCTTCATCGGTCTTATTCAGAGTTATACCTGTGAGGAACAAGAATTACCAAATTGCTGGTGCCGCGGACTAATAAATCTCAAAAATCAAACAACGTAACAAATAATTATCAGAGATATACCATGGAATTTCAGGCTGGGTTTGAGTGTTCGACTGCTCGGCCGTCGGAGCTCACCGCTGCCCTGTGGCCGGGCCGTGCGGGGCAGTGGGTGGGAGCTGGGAGGTGGAGGGTGGCGGCGACGTGGGGAGCGGACAGCGGAGGTGCCGCGACGGATGGGAAGGGCAGCCGCCGCCTAGGGTTCGAATGGAAGCGCATGCGCTCGCCAGTCGCCGCCGTTCTGTTTCGAACGCAAGCACGGGCCGCAGTTCGCAAGCAAAACAGGCTTTCTTTCGTTGTTATGCACTCAGGCCCAACTGTGTTCTCAAATCTATTTTGCAACTTTTCCTATTAGGACAGGTACAACACTACACGTCGTCAGCCTCATAGCTCGTCTCATATAATGCTACGTATGATTTTTGATGATGTGGAAGAGAGAGAGGGAGGTGAGAGAAAAAGGTGGTTGTTTCGCGAAGCAACCGCCTCATACGCTAGAATTTAGGAGTATGAGACGGCTTACACACCATTATACAAGTTGTAATTACCATACAACTCATAAATATTCCTTTTCTCATCCATAAATTTAGAAAATATCAATTTCTACAAGACAACTAAAACAACCATCCATTGTACAAGTGTTTTAATAGACCGTTTCGAGATTACGTGTCATGCATGAGACGGTCTATAAGACCGAGATTACGTGTCATGTATGAGACGGTCTATAAGATCGCATCTTTGTACTTGTCCTTACACAACTACACAACATACCTAGTAATTTTTTTTGCAAAATTGTTGGTTATTCGTGAAATACCCAAGCAACCAGCTAGGTCCAGCCCGCCTTATATATCTAGGGAAGGTTACATTAAAAATCCTAATCGATCTACTAATACGGTTAAGACAACTCTATCCGTAAGACTATCTCCAACATACTCCCCAAAAGCTCACCCATATTCAAAATGGGTTTAAAATTGCCAAAACATGCTTCCAACAAGCCACCCAAACAGCCTCCTCATTTTATGCTATGTACATGCATATATGCATCAGCTCCTTCTCAAACCCGAGCTGCGCTGTACATGACAAAAGAATGAGAGAGAGAGCTACGTACGAGCAGGCCGACGAGCTCCAAGCCCGGTGGCGAAGGCGTGGCAAGCTCCGGGCGATGGCGGCACAAGCCGGCGAGCTCCGAGCGATGGCGGCGGTGACGGCGCGACCGGCGAGCTCCAAGCACCGGCGGCGGAGGCGGCGCGAGCTCCAAGCGATGGCGGGCGCAGGCGGACGAGCTCCGGGCGGCGGCGGCGCAGACCGGTGAGCTCTAGGCGATGGCGGCACAAATTGGCGAGCTCCAAGCACCGACGGCGGAGGCGAGGCGAGCTCCGAGTGGTGGCGGGCATAAGCCGGCAAGCTATAGCCTTCGGGCGCCCGAGCTGAGCAGCTGGAAGCAAGCTCCGTGCACGGAGGCGACGAGCTCCGGGCGCCTGCGTTGAGCTCGAAGAAGTGGGGACGACATGGCGATTTACTCATTTTCGGACTTCCGTTGGAGATTGATATTCTTGGATCCTACCCCTTTGGTATTGTGGACATCTATTCTCGCATTTAGGTCTCTAATTTTCTACATATTCTTATTTATTCATAGAACAATGAGATGCTCCATTCAATTTTTTATAAATTTTTCTAAGTTCCCGCAGCAATGTGCGGGGAATCAATCTAGTTTTTCTATTTACGAGTCTCAATGAAGATTCTCTAGAAAAAGAATAGGATAAAAGAAGAATGCGTTAATAAATATCATAATTATAAATTGTGCTAGCTGCGCTATTAGCATGGGCCATCTTGCTAGTTATGCTAAGATTTTACAGTTATACTGTAACAGCCTGGACTGCTAACAAAAGTCAATCACCCAAAAGAGTTGTAATTCATGTGCTACTGTATCGATTTTGGAGAGAATCAGTTTGAAGTTTGAACCAAATAAAAAATACCAAAGCCTTTTCTTTTGAATTCTGCCATTTGCACCGATTTCTCCTTTTCTCCGGCCAGCAGGCACCACCCTTTTCACCGGTTCGCGGCCCAGCCAACCCAGCCCGCATTGCTACAGTGCATCTTCTACATGCCCATGCCCGCAGCCGCTTGATCTCGTGGGCACGGATGTCGAGGGAATGTGGCGCCATCCCTGCTTGCTGCCGAGCAAAACTTGGCCAACCAACCTCCTACAAGATGCCTCGATGCCGCCGCACCCGTCCTGTCCTCTCCTACGCACCGCCAAGAGCCAAATCGCACCAAACCCTAGCCACCGCCCGATCTACGAGCTCACCGTCGTCAAGGATTGGAGTCGTCGCCGACAAACCTTGTTGCGCCCACCTTGGCCTCCATTCTCTACTGAATACGCTTGTGAGGACCTCGATATGTTCGGTGCAGCATCGAGGACGAGCGAGCTGGTCCAAGGTTTGAGTCGCCGTCGACGTCGCCGGAGCTCGTCCTCTCCGGTGAGCCGCTGCCCTTGTCTACCCCTGTTCCGTCATCTAAGCTGCACGCCTCGCCTTCTAGTACTAACCATGTCCTTGCTTCTTCCTCTCTCGTGCGGGAATATGACA
>JAUNZO010004209.1:0-65571 GCA_031894775.1 Chloris gayana
GGAAAATTCTTTCGTCCATCAAAATATTTCAACTCCTAGTGGCCATAATGTTCAATTTTCTTTCCTTATTGGCCATCCTATTGTTGAGTAGGAGAAGAAAAATCTCTTTTACCCTTTACAATATTTTTATGTGACCAACGTACCTTATTACCTCTGGAGTTCAGTTGACATGTAATTTACTGATTTAGTTAGCAGAATTTTGTATTATGAAAATTTCCGCAGTTGCTGTTAAAAACTTGAAATTTCAAATAAAAACTAACTCATACCGTCCAAATTTACAAATTACATATTAATTATCATATCATCTGATTTCTACGATCGTGGGTAAGGAATTCTGAATTTTTTTTTGATGATGACTAAGGAATATTCCCTTTGCTATCTTCACTTCTTTTTTTTGAGAAATTTTGCTCTCTTCACTTTTCAGCACCAGTTCATGGAAGGCCGGCCCACCTTTACCATGGGCCGCAACAAGTGCAAAAAAACAAACAAAGTAGCGCATGTCCCCTTTATCTTTTCTCCCTTCTGTCCTGTTCCTTCCAAGGTTCGATGCAAGAAGCTCCAATAGTGAAGCAAGCGGTGTACAACAGACAAGGGACGACTGAAGGCTAGGGAGGACTCCCTCCATCCCTAAATATAGGGCTTTCTAGCATTTAAACACAAAATAGTCAATGTGTTAAAAGACTATCATATCTTTCATTTTTTTTTACTTTCATCCACCAATTAACTCTCCGACCAACCCAAAAGTTTGTCCTATCTGCAAAACGCCCTATATTTAGGAAAAAATTTCAAACTCCAAAACACCCTACATTTAGGGATGAAGGGAGTATAGTCTAAAGTTGAAAGCAGAATGATTTCCGCTCCGTACAACATTTTGATTGACGTAGATGCCTTTTCCACATTGCATTCTTCAAGTCGGTTCGAAGGGGGGGGACTTGGGTCACCGGGCTAGACGTACATTTGTTTGTGCTATGGGCTATGGGCGACTGGTCAATTCAGCCCGTCTCGCTATTGATTTTCTTCTTCCTCCGTAACCCGAGGCAGTCACAAGAGCATCAACCTAATGATGGTGCCGGCGTGCCGCTATGATGCCAGGCGGTGATTGGCTGAGGGAGACAGGGAGAGCAGAGATATCTCGAGTCTAGTTCCACTAGAACAATTTTGAACTACAGAAAGAGAGGGGAGGAGTGGCCTGTTCCTAAGAGAGGGGGTCATTATTTGAGAAATACTTTAGTGAACATAGGGGTAAATGTTCACCCTAACTTTTTTCAATTAATTATGGTTAAATATAAATATTGGATATCTAATTATACTATTAAATATGTTAGACTAGTTGTAGATATGTTATCAAATCATAAATTGAAGTACTGAAATATTAAATTCTAACAAATTCATTACATTCGGTTAAATTTGATGAATTTGTTAAAATTTGATACTTAGATATTATATCAAATTGAAGTAGAATTTATGATTTGACAACATATCTACAACTAGTCTAACACGTTTAAGAGTATAATCAGAAAATGATCTAGCAAGCAAACCAACACACAAACAAAGATTCAACTCAAACATGGCACTCCATAAGCAATGCAAGCAACACCTACAAGCGTTGTCACTAGCGTGGCTATTATGGGAATAGAGGCTCCTAAGTATCCGTTCTACTGAAGGTCTTCGTGTTGGCATGAGGATAAGAATCCTTGAGCTTCATGTTGGAAAGGTAAGGTTAGAGAAAATAGAATTTGCTCAATCTATTGGAACATGTGAGGAAAGGATTTGTAAAAGGGCATAGAAGAAATTTGGTATAAATAAATATTTTCTAATGCTGGTTTCAAAAATAGGATCTACGACATGATCATTCTATCTAAGCTTGCGTCCGGCGGTCGATATAGCTTTGATACCACTTTGTCACACCCGGTTTCAACAACCGAAATTAGATTCATCTCGTATGCGTGCCTAGGATCAAGTTTTCACGCAAACATGACAAATTATGTGATAAAAGAATAATATCTTTGTTAATTCATTAAATAATTACATCAAGGACCCGTAGATCTAAAGTAAAAGATTACATTGCAGCGGAAATTAAACTAAGCGTTGGCATCCTTTAGCTCCCACAGGAAGTCGACCGGAAGACCGCAAGCCTAGACCACCACTTCATTGTCTCCTCGAATGATCTATCTTCATCCTTCACTTATGATTTGTGGCATGATGCAAAAAGACATGTAACAAATGTATGAGTACATTACGTACTCAACAAGTAGGGAAAAGTATGACATGTTAGCTAAGTCAAGAAAGACCGACACGAGGTTTAACAACATGGGAAGCACCTATGTCTAGTTCAATAATTAAGAAAGCTAATTACTACATGAGGTAGACCCAAAGATCCCAACTTGATACGTTATCCACACCGGACATGTCTCCTTCCCGAAAAACCATGCTACCAAACCATTACCATCCCCCTAATCTGCGTGAGGGTCCATGCCTCTCTTGACCATGAGCACGACTGTCATGACAGCTTTCACTCTGCAGAGGTTGTCCACAATTCCCCACGAGAAAGTGATTCCATTCCCTGTTGCCGGGTGGACTAAAAACCTCCATTATGCCCGTGCCGATCAAACACATTACACACTTCATTTGGTATGTGGCCGGGAGATCACTTCCAAGGCGGTTCACGGGCTCCTCCAACTTTGTACGCGTCCACTAGGAGTTCCACTCACGTGGGTAGTAAACCCTCCACTCGGGTAGCTTCCCTCCTTTGTGCCGGATGGTTCCGAGACTTTGTCTCTTCACCACACCTCCCCTAGGACTATCGGTATAACACCAGCCATATCCCCCTCTCCTCCGTGCGTACTTGCCTGGTCTCCATTGCATACTACGCCAAGCCAAGCCCATACTTGGCTCGTGGTTGTACGGTTTGACATGGATGGTCACTCCACGAACCGGTCCTTATGATTCGGGTGATAGCATTCCATGGAACTAACCGTACACCTCAGACCATAGTTCCTCCACCCGTCACCAAAATCAATGTTCAAACATTAACAAGCAACAATGAATATTTATGTTCAAGTGGATCATTATCAAAATTAACATTTATCGTGTCTTAAAACCCAATTAAGTAGACTAAGCATGACCTATCCAAACATAGATCTAATTCCACCCAGGCGACAAGGACAAGTATGGAAAGAGGCATGACACATAGGATTCACTTTTAACAACAATGCATGCATGTGAAGATAGATTGAGAAATATGTGTAAGATGCATCAAGAACACTTGCCTCTTTCTCTTTGCTCCTGATTATATCTTCGACTCTTGCTCTTTGAATTCCTTGCTTCGATCGTCTTTTAATTATGTCACGTTGATCAAGCATGCAAATGAACATACAAAGAACTAAGAAATAGAACACTACATCATACCAAAAGACTATAAAAGCTCTAAAAGAAGGTATACGTCACTACGATTCCGTGAGCGCAAGAATCGCCTTAATCCGAGCTACAACTAAAAGTTATGAAGACTTAAAGTTTTAGGGGTTAAAACATAATTTATAAAAAGGCTAGGGGTGTTTATGTAAAAAGGCTTTATGGCTAAAACACTAGGATAAAAAGGTTCAGGTGCCTCAAATTAAATTTACCATTAAATAAAATGGCTTCTTGTAAAATATTGGGAGTAAAACAGAATTAAAACTAAACTGAGGTTACTTTTCGAAAAGAGCAGAACCTAAGCATTATTCGTCTAAATGGTAGCGGGCTAACAACAAATATACCAATTATCCGGTATTAAACGAATTAAATTAAATCATAAACATCGTAGGCCGGGTTCACGAACCGGTGGGTCGCAACATACTTGCCGGTCCATTAGTCCATGCTTGGACAGGGTGGTTGGTCGGGCTGCGGCCACGTGCGGACAACATGAAGAAGATGGTCGCGTTCCCGTGTATTTGCTGCACGAATAAAGCCTTTGTTTGAACAAGGTTATCAAGGATAGTGTGGAACATGTGAAACAAAAGGTTGAATTGTTAGGAATGCACCTCAACCGTAGATCAATGCATGAGTATGAGATGTGGTCGCGCAGAAGCAGATCGATGCGTCGGGTTAGATCACGATGGGATCTTTTACATACACGGTGTGAACTTCCATCAAGCGTGCTGGATGGATCCGAACAGGGAGCAGTGTTCGCCCGAAGTAGACCTTCGTCGATTCAGGTCACCTCTTGGTCTGATCTCTAGATATGTTGTAGAAGACTTCATTAAGCACTAGTGGGTCAATTTTGGTGCCATTTGGTTGGGTAGATCGCTTGGAACGTCGACGTCAATCAGCGGCAGCATGGCTGGATGCAAGAGCAGGTGGAGCGACGGCAACCTAGCGGCGTGGTGAGGATTTGAGGGGGTGGGGAGGACGTGGGAGGGGCTTGGTATTTTATAGGGGGGGGGGTTGGTGGGGAGAACAAAAGGAAGGGTGAAGCAACGTGATTAATGCTATTAATTGTGCATCTAATTGCTCGTGTTCTTTCCTTTCAAGTGCACGGGATGAATTTGGAAGGTTAATGTGTCCAGGTTCACGCATGTGGTAGGTGGAGAGAATGTAGATGATATTGAGTAGAGATACGTCCAAGCATTTTTAGAAGAAGAAAAGAAAAGATGAACGGAGATGCGATGTTACCGAACGAGTGGAAAGATGACATAATACAATGCACATAGGTTGAACAAGACGGAGAGTTGGGCTGCTCTGAAAAATTGACCCATGAGCCAGAGAAGGGTTTTTTCTTTTCCTATTCCATTTCTCGTTTCTACTCCCTAAACTAATTGAAAACGATTTCTAATCGAAGTTTTAAATACATTTTGCACCCGAATAAAAACCTACTGCAACTATTCCAACATGAATGCAACAAACAATGATTATAACACTAAATTAGATTTAATTTAAGCCAGGAAAATTAACATAAAAGAATTATATTTGCCTAAAAAATTCATTGAAAATAAGGAAACTAGTTTTATTTGTTGAAAACATTTTGGAACTAAAAACTTCTTGTTACAAAATGAAATACTTTAAACGAAATTAATTATTATTAAATAAATCATTTTCATAGCCACATGTATTTATAAAATAAACTATTTTTATAAATCAAATATATTTATTAAATTGAAATTTTCATAAATCAAAGGCATCTTTTGAATAAGTATTATCATAAATCAAAATTATTTGTTAAAGAAAATATTTTTATAACCAAGTCAATTAAATGGTAAATTCGTAGACTTCAACGAATCATTTTGAATCTTTTTGAGAAATAAAGGATTTTCATAGGAAAGTGGTTCACATTCCAAAATTGAACTTTTGGGATGTGACAGTTGCACATGGCAAAATCTTTGCCGTGTGTTTTCCGCCGACCTTTGCCGTGTGCAATGGGCACACGACAAACAATATTGCCGTTTCCCGTAGTGAATAAAATGGCAGGACCGAGTGTGCATGGGCAGGGAGAAAGAAACGAGGCAATGGCAATGTTTGTAATTTCTTACATTTTTGCCGGACTCGGGTAAAATTTGGGATTAGCTAAGTTGAACAAGTGTCAAGTGTTGATATGTGTAGGTCACTCATCATATATAGAGTAGTAGTAGCTGCTGATATCGGAGTAGTCTTCTTGCGTTTTTGTGACTTATATGCTGTGTGTCAAAATTTGTGCCGTGTGTAATTTATCGGGCACATGACACAAATCTCTTTGTGCCCTGTGCCTTCAGGATTACACACGGCACAAGTACTGCAAACGACACAAATGTTTGCGTCGTGTGCCACGTCAAAACACATGGCGCACACATAACTGTGCCGTGTGCCAAGAGGGGACACACGACACAAACACAACTGTGCTGTGTGCCGGACGGCAGAACCATGACACAACTCATGTGGTCCGAAGTTTGAGATGGTCGCTTCGTGCCGTGTGTCTATCACTTGGCACACAGACAATAAAGAGTCGCTCATATTGTACATGAAATATTGCGAATATCGTGTTGTCCAAGGGTGTTTAAATTGTAGAAAATACAAATAAAGTCTAAAAATCATGATATTTGTCCTAACATCATTATTTTATGCATGGATGTGATGGTAAAAAGTTGAAAAAGTTTAGCACAAGTTGTCACGTATGTTGCTTACTAACGAGACAATCTCTCGAGAAGTTTTAGAGTAGATGAGAAGCATACTATATGATTTGGAAACAATTTGACGGTTGAATTTGATTTCGAAGGCAAACCTTTTTATGTAGGTCACACATCACTTGAAATGTGTCATGGCAGACTTGAGTATTTTTCGGATTTGTTTGAAATTTTAGTATTTTTTTTGCAAATATATGGTTTTAGTGATTGAAATTGAAATTAAGGAAAAAAGTACATGAAATAATAGATTTTCTTCATCAAGCCTCGGATATTCTCTATTTGTAGCATTTTGATAAGTTATTTTTGAAAATATTTCAAAAAGTCACCTGATAAAACATAAAAAAATTAATTTAATCTGTGCTGTGTGCCCAAATCGGGTGGCACACGCCGGACTATTTGTGCCATGTGCTAGGGACCTGGGCACACAACACACATAATTTGTGCCGCGTGCCATGGATCCGGACACACGACACAAAGGGGGGGGAGGGGGCTGGCGGCGACACAAATAGGCATCAATCAGATTTATTTCTCTCCTATCAACTCGAACGGATCCAATCTCTCTCTCTCTCTCTCTCTCTCTCTCTCTCTCTCTCTCTCTCTCTCTCTCATATCAACCTCACCCCACGCCCGTGACAGCCGCCGACACACCCCAGCTCACCCTGTGCCTCGGACTGCTCCCACCACCGACCGTCGTCGTCGCCCCCACCGCCCTGCGCCTGCTCGGCGCCCGTGCCGCCACTGTGCATCCGTAGTGGCGCATCCCACCGCGCTCATCTCTAGCGGCATTCGCCAAGCGCATGCGGTCCCGTCCCCGGCAGCGCCCACCTAGCGCCCGTGCCCTCGTCCCCGACGGTGCCTACCCAACACCCGTGCCCCCGTCCCCGTTGGCGCCCTCCCGGCTTCGGACCGCGGGGCCCTCTCCGGCGGCCCCGTCCACTGTCCGACGCCCGCACGTGTTCGTGGCACAACTCCCGCCGGGTGAAGGCCTGCACGACAATGAAGTACCCTGATCCTCCGCGGCCTGTCGTCGGAGAAGCAGGTGGAAGCACAAGGTGTACTGTACAATTATGTCGACCCATTTCGACCAAACCAAATGGGCCCAAAGCGAAAACCGAACCATTGCAACCAGTTCCAACCTAAACCGTTCTCAGCGTGAGGTGTACGGCATGAGCAACCTGGCCACGCTGCCCCGGTCCTGCACTGCCGCCTGTTCTCAGCAGGGCGCCTCCACCTGGCACTGCGGTAAGGATTGCTTAAATATGAAAAATTCCAATATATTGGATGAAATAGCATATGCTGATGATCTGATAATGGTAGTGGTCTAGATGACCTGCAGTGCTTTGATCTGATAGTGGTAGGGGTCTAGATGACATGTTCATGAATACAATATGCTGATTAGTAATAGTAGGAACTCTAAGAATGCGTGTACAGTACATTAAATTTTTTACCTCAATTTAGACATGGTTAGTAGTTGCGTTTCAGATAAATACATGGCGCTATGTGATTGTATAAAATTATTATTTTCTGAGGTATATATGCCTAAAGGTGCTATGTGTTGAAAATTTGGAGCAATAGTATTCTTAGATGTGCCTATACTTGTAGAATGTTCAACATTGTTTTTCATCTTGGACATGCATATGTGAAAATTAGTGTAAATTCAAGTTTCTGAAGTTACTTTGCATGTGATATTCTTGATTTATTTGGTTCAGCGCTCTAAGTTTCATTGCCTGTAGTACATATAGAATTTTCTATGTTCTTTGGTTACAAACATTTTGGCCAATTATGTATTTTGTTCGAATGAGTTCATTTCAACGGGGACGTTCCGTCCTGTTCCTTTTTTGTGTCGTGGGCTAGAAATTGCACACGGCACAATTTTTGTGCCGTCTAAGAGGATGCCGTGAGCTGTGTGTTGTGTGTGACACACGACACAAACTGTATCGTGTGTTATAGTGCTTGGCCTTGTGCCCCTGGCACACGGCATATAGTCTGTCTCCCGTAGTGATTGTGGTGTTCTTCACTTACGAAAAACATGCTTCTCAAGTACTTTTCTTTGAAGCTGTATTGTAAGATGTGGACAAGGCCATGTTTTAATTAAGTACTGAGGTGATTAACACATTAAGGACGGAATGTGATCTAATCGTTCAGAGTTCGATGCATGGAAATACATGGAGTTATTAATTAGTTACAAACACACATACGTTAAACAAAATAGCAAAATACTTCCTCTGAAACAAACATCTTCAGTGGCTAGTGTATGAAGAAGCTTATGCATACAATTAAGAAAGCAAATCCATGGTTTGTTTGTGATAACTGATTGTTGACATCTCCGAGAATGAAGAATTTATAAACAGTTCAGAAAGTTGTTGGCCTCTGAACATGCCAGGACAATTGCATTATCACTTGCTGATATGCACCGTATGCAGTGAGTATACTATATAACACACACGAAATGGTGTTTTCTAAATTGGTACTATCACAACTTGCAAGTACAGTCTTCATTGATTGCAGGCAGGATTATACATATATATGTGGCAAGGCCTGGCCAACAGACGAGCTTAGCTGCTAGGTAAAGCTAGGCTGTTCACAGAGCGAGTTTCCCAGCTTCGTTTAATCTGTGGCTGCACATTCAGTTAGGTAAAGATGTTGTTCTCTAATTACAGCATATTTTCTGTATTAACTCTTCCTTTGTTTGGTTCTCACAGGAGGATCTAGATAGCTAGCTGCGACGGCTTGAGGGTCACCGTGAAGAAAAAAAGACAGTTCCGACCGTGGAGGCCTAGGTGTTTCTTTTTTACAGTTAGTAACACTACTATTGAAATTACTCATTGTGATAATTAACGTATGTGTTGATATTTTGATGTACACATTTTAATGCCCCAGCGGCACCAACTGTAAACTGTAAAGTTCAAATGAATCATCCGACTCAGAAAACAATAACACGTGCAAGGATCTGAGAACATGGTTAAAATGCAATGAACAAATACAGATAATAATATAATAAAATCATAATTGTGTATATCCCATGGTACAATATTACAGCAAGGTAATAACACCATTGGCGGCCCCAATGAAAGTAGATAAGAAACTACAACACCCACTTCGTCCCAGAATTTTCCAGCCCAGAAACGTTCAAGGGAAAGCCGGTCGGAACCACATTGGAACTTGAAGAGCATGATTGCTTGGTCCATAATAGTTAAGGAAGGTAACCCTGCCACTAGGATGATTATTTTGATAACTGCTTGGTACTCTATAGTTGATGAAGCTGCCATTGCTATCAGGAAGATTATCTTTACTCAGATCAATGTCAACAACATCAAAGTCAGTGATATCAGCAATGTATACATGATTTGCTTTTAAGTCTCCATCTGGCTTCGATACTGGAACATAGAATGGATAGTTTGGCCCTAGGAATAAAGCTTGATCACCAATATCATGAACATCTTCCTCTCTAATTGCATCCAAGTCTACCTCATGAACATCAGCCCCATGCACGAAAAAGTTCCATTGATTACGAAATGTCTTCCTGTTCCCAGCTTGTCTATGGCACATGATATGTTCCCCATACGGGCTGACAATTAGAAGATTGTTATTATTCAAAGATGGGGCGAGAATGAAATCACGCACTTCCAGGTGTGACCTTTCTGAGTAACTGGTGTTCCAATATAATAATTTAGGATGTCCCCCTTTTTTGTCCAAGTCCCATGACCACAGCTCGCCATTTGAACAAATGGCCATAATTTCACCTCTGTGAAAAATTGCATCAGAATATTTCATGCAGTATGGCACTGTGGGATTCTCCAAGAAAAACCAGTGATCGCTCCCAGCCATATTATAGACCAACTGGGTGGGCGATATAGCAATGGCAAAATGGCCACTAGCTTCATCAGGAGTTTGGCAGAGTTGTACTCGTTTAATATCATACCATACCCTCACATCTTCTAGCATCAACCAGGGCAGATGAATGCAAGCTCCTGTAATAGGATTCAAAAGTATGCAGGAGTGTCGTTCGTGAGTACCAGAAGTCACTAACCATTCATCTTTCCCACCTATCCACCGACTATGTCTGAACTCGTCTACCTCAACAAAAAATGTCTCCCTAGGAAATGTAATATTTTGGATAAAAAATATGCCTCGGTAACCTTCATCCGGATGCTCCCAATCAATATCGCCCTCGACAGAGGGAGAGGTGAGTAAAGTCGGAGCACCAGGTCGAAGGCGACGGTTCTCAGCATACAACTTTCTCCAAACTTGACTAACGAATGGGAAAGTAAGTGTGGACAAGGCATCAAGACGGTCACGAATCAGCCGGATACAATCCAATGGTAGATCGGAAATAGAACTTGCTGCAAGCATATGTAAGCAAGTGTGTTATACACCATCAAAACTTTCAAGATTGCATGTATGACAATGTGGAAAAGTGGCCTGGATTCAAGTTTAAATGGCACGGCAGAAAGTATGAAATATCACTTACATAGATTTGTAGGGTCACAGCTGATGAGGCGGGGTGGGTGTATGGTGGAGTTGCTCCTAACGGCAGAGCAGAAAGTAGAGATGGCGTTATACATTTGCCCGCTCATGTCGCCGGCCATCTGCTTCATGATCAGTGCAGTGAAGTCGTGCATCCAATTGTGCACACGTTCGGAGAGCCTGGAAATGCATATGAAGGAAAAAAATATAAATAAACCTATATGGAGAGAGAAGAGGCTCGGCACATTGTGCTGCCATAGATTAGCTAGTCGAAGTCTGCAGTTACTTACTCCATGACGAAACTCCGAGTAATTGGCCCCTGGCCCTCGGCGCTGTCATGTCTTACATCAAATTCAGCGCGCTTGAAGACTCCACCAGAACCTCCACGAACACTGAAGAGAAAATCAAAGCCATCTGCATAAATGGATCAATGCCACATGTAAGTACCGACCATATATTATTAGCACATGATAATGTCAATTCCTATTGACTAAATATTGTTCTTAATAAAAAAATTACCAGAAGTAATACGAATAGAATCGTCAACATAGCATTTTATTCTGAAAGAACTGGTAGTTAAATACACATGTTACCTCCATGATATCTCAATGTCAGGCAGCTATGCGAATCTCCGGCAACGAAATTCTCACCCTGGGTAATCTCCCATGACATTTCGTGCCGGTGACCGCCAGCCCGTACAAGGGAATGTTGATTCACGTTCAAGGGCGTCGGCGTGAGAGCAGCCGGTGAAACATTCTCCATGGAGGTATTGACGGTGTTGTGGTGCTGCGCGTACATGGAAGCCATGGCGAATCTAGCTAGCTATTAGCCTAGAACGACAGGGGCCTAGATTGACAAAAAGCTGGTAGGCTAGATGGAGCGGCGGCGCGCGTGGTGGCAAAGAATGTATTGGCGAGCTGCCTGCGGCGTCTGGACAGCGTCGTGGAGGGGCTATAAATACAGGACGATGGATGCTCCTTGTCTAGGTAGGGTTTCCTGGCGGCGCGAGCCCATTTCAGATGCAACTGTGAGCGCGGGCTCGGGCATATTTCGAACGGGTCTGAACACGCGTACGCGAGTGAGAAAGGGCGCATAAAATGCAATACCAAATTTCGAGTATTCAATTAGTGTAAACCTACAAACGTAAAACATACACACATAAACACGTAGATGCCGTGTATATCTCAACGGGCCACGACACGTCTGGTAATAAAAAAACCTAGAGACTATGGAGAATTAAAATTAAGGAAGAATTGTCCCCACTTTGAATCAAATACCCTAAAATAATATTTGCATCCACCATGATTGATAGTTCACTTTATTTGTGTGGTTTGAATTTTTCTCCTTCTTTTGAAATTCGATTTATTTCATTTGGATTTTATTTGCTTTTATTTGCCTTTAAAACCCAGAAAAAGAAAAGGAAAAAAGATTAAATCTCAGCCTTTGCCAACTTTCCCCATTCTCGGCCCAACCCCCAACCCGGCCTCAGCCCGTCCAGCCCGTCTCCTTCCTCTCGCCTGGCTTGACGCAGCCCGTCCCCATCACCACCTCGCCGTGCGCGTGCGGCCAGCGGCCGGAGCCCCGCTCGACCGGTCTGTCGGAGCAGCGCGGCCTCCGGACTCATCCGCTGCCCGACCCTTGGTGCACCGCATCGCGACGTCGCCGTCACCTGAACAGGCATGCCGCAAGGCGACGCGCCACTCGCGCAAGCGCGTTGCGTCCACTGCATCCTGCCGCGCACCCTTCGCCACCACCGTCCTCCTCTCCTCCCTTTTCCCTTGTTCACACGCACCGACAAGCAAGACACCACTGCCATCCCACCGCGTGCCATCCGGACCTCGAGCCGCTCCCCGACCATATCCTTCTAGCTCATACCCAGCCATGGTCGTCACCTTGCCACTCGTCCCCTTCCCCGTGCAGCCTCTCGCCTGCCTCACCGCCGCCCCACTCCACCGTAGGTGAGGTACTCTTTTCCCCCTCTCTCCCTTTGTTCTTCCGCCACACGGTCGCCATTCCTCCCGATCCGCACCAGGGCCTCCCGATCCAGGCCGAGTCACTCCCTAGCCTCTACGCACCGGCACGTACCCGCACGCCCACCTTTCCCCACGGATCAGCGAATATGCTGGATGAGTATCTGCTCCACCGCCGCGTCCAAACTCCGGCAGCCTCGCCGTCGTCTCGTCCCTCGTCGCCATTCACCGACGAGCTAGCCCACGCGTGCCCACTACTACCGTCTTGCCCGGCATGCATGCAAGCACCCCCAAAACCACCGCGGTGGCCGTCCGGGCTAGTTCCGGTGGCCTCTCCTGCCGCGAGCCCTCGGGTCCATGATAGACCCGTGGACCTTTTCTATTTATTTTCCCTTTTGAAAATAGACCCATAAATCCCATCACCTTTTCATTTAGGTCCTAGAACTTTGTCCCTATTCTATTTAGGTCCTAGATTGTTACGGAAACAGCCTCAAACTTTTAGATAATTATCTTTACGTCCCTGAACTCTAACAGAAATCCCCTAGACAAGTTTCTGTAATTGCAAATGGGTCCCTTCATCATTGACCGCCTAAGGTCCGACATATCCAAACCAAGCTTCACACTTAGATCTTATCCTCGAAACGTCCACTACCCTAAGTCCATCTACCCAAATGTACACTAGATCCCCAATCTCCTGTCTAACCCTATTTAAGTCAACTCGATTCTTATCTGGTTTTATTGGGATTTATTCGACTCTTGTTTATTTTATTTTAAATTTTCTTAAAGTTGTGATAGAATATTCTTAATTTGTTGAGATTAATTTCTGATTCGTCTCCAACAATTTATGTAAATATATTTGTATTTGAATTCTTGAAAACATCTATAATATAAATGTTTAAAGGTCGAGGCCAAGACGCCTGATGGTAGTGTACACTAATACCATAACGCTCTGCAGCTGCTGGCCAAAAGGCACCTCGGTTGTGGACATGAATACCGCCATTAAGCTTTTGTCACTACGGGGTTACAGCCATAGTCACGGTCTCATGCCTGCAACTATCCTAGTACCCCGATTAGTTAGAAAAAGGTGTCGGTGGCAGTCTAAGGACCGTCCGTGACGCCTTAGTCACATTACAAAATGAGGGCGGGTTGCAACACATGCTGGGACCCGTCCTAGAAGCGCGTCTTTTCATGTTCGCCTGTCACACGACGGGCTCCACCAAAGGAGCCACTAGAGGAGGACGAGAGGGAACCCGCACGAGGAAGGCCTCCACCACCACCGACGGAGGAGGAGAGGGAGCTCGTGCAGCCGTAGCCATGCTAGAGGAGATAGCCGTCGCCGCCACCGCCGTAGCCGTGCCCAAGGAGGCAACCACTGCCGCCACAGTCGTCGAGGCCCCCGTAGTCACCGTCGCCGCCGTGCCGGATCAAGGAGGTAGGCGGTGCGGAGGACTCGGCGGACGCCAATGGGAGCTGCAAGAGATAAAGAGGAGTGGAGCAGCGTGGCGGAGAGTTCGCCAAGAGCTCTGCACATGAGGAGCGCCACATGTGCGCATGTGGCCCCAACGGGTGCCCTTGCTCCCTAGCCGAGGAGGAAGCAGAGGAGGAGGAGGGTGTCCGGAGGCGGAGGGGGCCCGTCTTAGCTAACCCTAACCCGAGCTAGAGGTGGTGGTGCGGCACACAACTAAGTGGCACTACCGTGCCCACCGTCACTTGTTTATAGGAGGTCGAGGTTCGTTGTGATGGGCCCTTTTGTCAGGCCCACAGCTATGGCATCCTAAAAATCAATAGCGTCCTGTCACCCATAGCTACGGGCACGTGGTGTCCGCCACTATGTTCAACATGTAGTCGCGGTTCTTTATACGTAGCATAATGTAACAGTGGACGCTTCAAATGAGCACTATACTGTGGTATAAATGATGTCTGCGGCTAGAGAGAGTTATTGTAATAGTGGTAACAAAACGGTTGCAAACTCGTCCTTTTCGAGCCGCAATAGCATCATGCACTTACTAATAATGATTTTTTGTGATGGATATTCGGAAAATGCACGTTAGACATCGGGCATTTTAAAAACTGTAACAAATTCTCAGCAGCGGGTCACCAGCCGCAGTACAAATCAATTTCTAGTGGTAGAAAACAGTATCATGTTTGGTTGTTTTTGCTGATGTTAGCGATGCTCATTACTAAATAAAAGAATAAGGCATATGTGACCCATAGACAAAAATTTAACACTTCATATATACAATACTTACCCACAAAATGCAACATTTAGCGCCACAACCGATCAACCTCTCTCTCTCTCGATTCACATGCTGTCGCCCCCTTCTCGGCTCCTTGCTCATCACGTTGTAACCTAAAGTTTACTCAGATTGTTAGCTGTGTATCTAGTACTGTATGTTTAACCGGATCTGGACATCTGAATAGTGGCTATTGCTGCTCAAAATTGTGAGGACATCCAATCTAAAACCCCTCTCTCTCTCTCTCTCTCTCTCTCTGTCTCTCTCTCTCTCTCTCTCTTATCAACCTCACCCCACACCCTGTATTGCCCAATGTGGCAGGCAGGAAGGAGAGACTCCGACTCTCCTAGACAGAGCTTTCTTCCTCCTCCAGCCCTCCATGGCTCAAGAACATGAGCTCCTCTTGTACTCAAATCTGTACACAACCACAAATAATACAAGAAATACAAACAAGCAGGACGTAGGGCTATTAGCCTCCGAGCGGCCCGAACCTGGGTAAAATCGCCCGTGTTTTATTTGCTTTGCTATTACTCGCTTTGCCATTACTTTTGAGGATTACAGTGTGTTTTATCCCTTCACCGAACTCTCAAGGGTTAGCTAACCCCCATATGTCGATATCACACATCGACAGCAACATACTTGCTGGTCCATTAGTCCACGGTGGAAAGGGTGCTTGGCTGGGCTGCGGCCACGTGCAGACAACATGAAGAAGATGGTCGCGTTCCCGTGGATTGGCTGCACGAATAAACATTTTGTTTGAACATGTGAAACGTAAGGTTGAATTGTTAGGAATGCACCTCAACAGGAGATCAATGCATGAGTATGAGATGTGGTCGCGTAGAGGCAGATCGCACGCTGGCTGCGTTCCTCGATGCGTCGGGTTAGATCACGGTTGGATCTTTTGCATACGCGGTGTGAACATCCATCAAGCGTACTAGTGGGGAGGACTAGTGGGTCAGTTTTGGTGCCATTTGGTTGGGTAGATCACTGGAAACGTTGACGTCAATCAACGGCATCATAGCTAGATGCGATAGTAGGGTGGAGCGATGGCAGCCTGGCGGCGTGGTGAGGGTTTGAGGGTGTGGGGAGGACGTGGGAGGGGCCTGGTTTATTATAGGGGGTGGGGCTGGTGGGGAGAACAAAAGGAAGGGTGAAGTAACGTGATTAATGCTATTAATTGTGCGCCTAATTGGTCGTTTTCTTTCCTTTCAAGTGCACGGGATGAATTTGAAAGGTTAATTTGTTTAGGTTCATGCATCTGGTAGGTGGAGAGAATATATATAATATTGAGTGGAGATACGTCCAAGCATTTTTAGAAAAAGAAAACAAAAGATGAACGGAGATGCGATGTTACCGAAACGAGTGGAAAGATGACATTGGACAATGAACATAGGTGAGTGAACAAGAGGGAGAGTTGGGCTCCTCGGAAAAATTGGCCCATGATCCAGAGAAGGGTTTTTTCTTTCCCATTTCTCGTTTCTACTCCCTAAAGTAATCAAAAACGATTTCTAATCGATGTTTTAAAAACATTTTGTACCCAATAAAAACCTACTACAACTATTCCGACATGAATACAACAAACAATGATTATAACACTAAATTAGATTTAATTTAAACCAGGAAAATTAACATAAAAGAATTATATTTGGTCTCAAAAAAATTCATAAAATAAGGAAAACTATTTTTTTTTTGAATTGAAAACAATGGGAGAGACTCCCATTGTTGATTTCCATTATAACTTTAAGGAAACGGGTTACAAATGTTAGCTATACAGGGCAAGAGCCCAAAGAGAAGAAAGTTAGCCTACTAGGTCTAACCAAGATAAAATATTATCTCTAGTTACAGGTTTAAATCTATGAACTTGAAGGGAGACTTCCTCCTTGAAGGCCATCCACCAGGACTGTGAGGTTGGTTGAATACCATCAAAGATCAACCTATTGCGTTGCTTCCAAATGTGCCAAGCTGCTACCACAAAAATTTCCATGAAGAAAGGAGCTGCAAAGCTGTGCTTGCTGTGTTCCATCATTGTAAAGAATTCTAGTTCAGTCTGCCAGTGTATGCCAATTTTGGCCCAACAACTTACACTGTATTCACATTCAAAGAATAGGTGGAATGCAGTCTCTTCTTGTGCTCCGTCACATGTTTGACAATTATAATTGTTTCCCTGAATTGGTGTCCTCTTCCTTCTAAGGATGTTCCTTGTGTTTAATCTGTCCATGAATAGAAGCCAAGTGAAGAGTTTGATTTTCTTGGAGCATTTGGAATCCCATATCCATTTGAAAGGCTTAGGTGGTCTTAAGGACAGGAATGGGATCATATAAAACTTTGCTGTTTGATAGACTGTAGACCCCCAAATGTAGTGCCACCGATCAATCTGTTGGTGATTGTTGAGCTCAGAATTCTCCATTAGCTGATTGAGTGTCCGTAGTTCAGAAAAGGCCTCAGTACTCAATGGGAGATGAAAGTGTTCTTCAACTGTTGGGTTGGCTTTGTACGCTGCTAATGAGATCTTTGTATTCGTAGCAAAGGAGTAAAGTCTTGGCAATTGCTGGTGCATGATGTTTCCATCCCATATGTCATGCCATAACATTACTGTTTTCCCATCCCCTGTTTGACAAGTAGCTATCCCTCCGAAGTGATCAGAATATGACATAATGTCCTTCCACCAAAATGAGCATTTGGTCATTGTCTCATGTGGGACCTGATCATTCTGATAGTATTGGTTCCATACTAGATTGACCCAAGGTATATCCTTTCTGTTATAAAATTTGTCTAGGTGCTTCATTAATAGAGCTTCATTCTACAGCTTGATGTTTTTAATTCCAAGTCCACCCTTTTCCTTTGGTATTGTACACTTGTTCCAGGCCACTAGTGCCTTGCCTCTTGCATCCATCTCTCTTCCTCTCCAAAGTGCTCCTCGACACGGTTTGTCCATATGGTCAACCACTGTTACATGAAGCTTGAGGGTACACATAGCATAAATAGGCATTGATCTCACTGCAGAATTAATGTAAGTTATTCTGCCAGCTAAAGCTAGGAAGACACTTGTGGAAGAAAGCTTTCTTTCCATTTTGATGATAATTGGTGCATGATCTTCCACTGTTGGCTTGGTAGTTCCCAGTGGGAAGCCTAGATAAGTGAATGGCATTCCTCCTATGACACAGCCAAAGGTGCCAGCCATTAACTCCATTTCCTCTGGTGTTGTATTGATTGGCACCATACAAGACTTTTGAAAGTTTACTTTGAGTCCAGTGGATGCTGTGAAGGTCTGCAGGATAGCTTTGAGGTTGAAGATTTCTCTTCGAGATGCTTTCATGATCAGGATTGTGTCATCAGCATACTCGGACGATGGGAAAGTCTACCTCATTTGAACTTTGCAGGGGAGTTGAGATTAGACCTATATTCATAGCCTTGTTGACCACTGACTGCAATAAGTCCGCAGCCAGTACAAATAACAGAGGGGATAGAGGGTCACCCTGCCGAACCCTCGCTTGCACTCGGATAGCGCTGCCAGGTACACCATTGAGAAGAATGGAAGTGCTAGCTGAACTTAGGATGCTTTTAACCCAAGTGCACCACTTGTCGGTGAAGCCTAAGTGGTTCATCATTTCTATGATAGCTGAATGTTCCACCGTATCAAAGGCTTTGGCAAAATCCAATTTCAGGATGATAATCTTTTCTTTAGTTTGATGACACCGATGTAAATATTCATAAGCCCATGCCAAACAATCCTGGATGGACCTTGTCTTGATGAAACCATACTGGTTTTTGTGTATCATTGGTATGATTCTTTTCTGCAATCTTGTTGCCAGCAACTTTGTTATCAGTTTGAGAACACAGCTTGAGTAGGGAGATGGGCCTGTAGTCATTGGTCGAGACAGGTGTGCCACTTTTGGGTACCAAGTGTGATGAAAGAACTGTTTATTGAGTTTAACTCCAGTTCACCCTCATAGAATTTCTGACATAGCTCATAGAAGTACTTCTTGATTATGTGCCAACATGATTTTATGAATTTCCCATTGAAACCATCCGGTCCTGGAGACTTATCATTGGGCATTTCTTTTACAACTTGGTCAATTTCCTCCTTGGTGAAGTTGGTACTGAGTTCCTCCATATTATCTTGTCTCGGGCACCAAATCTTCTAGGTCAAAGAGCATTTCAGGTGTATTAGTACATCCCATTCTTGCTCGTATACCTGTAATAAGTGTGCAGCTTTCTCAGTATGGCCGGATATAACTCTTCCTTGCTCATCCTCCAGCTGTGTTATTGTATTTGTTCTGTATCTTTCAGTTGCCGAGGCATGAAAGAACTTGGTATCCTCATCACCTAACATGACCCACCTGACTGTGTATCTTTTTCGCCAATATTCATTCTGGTACTTAAGCAGTCGCTGAATATGTCCCTTGAGGATTTCTCTGAAGTTCTTCTCTTGAGTATGCAGAGTTCTCAGTTCCTCTAACTTGTCCAATACCGCCAAGATTTCATTGCATTGCTTGATCATTTTCGCTAGCCTAGAGATGGAGCTACTCCACTTCTTCAGACCTCGTGTCAAGGTTTTGAAAGTGGTTCACCTCTTGTTCTGATCTTTGGATATGTTGTGGAAGACTTGATTGAGCACTAGTGGGTCAATTTTGGTGTCATTTGGTTGGGTAGATCGGTGGGAACGTCGACATCAATCAGCGGCAGCATGGCTGGATGCGAGAGCAGGGTGGAGCGGCATGGTGAGGGATTGCGGGGGTGGCGAGGATGTGGGAGGGGCGTGGTTTTTTATAGGGGGTGGGGTTTGTGGGGAAAACAAAAGGAAGGGTGAAGCAAGGTGATTAATGCTATTAATTGTGCGTCAAATTGCTCGTTTTCTTTGCTTGCAAGTGCACGGGATGAATTTAGAAGGTTAAATATAAATTTTCATAAAGCAAATGCATCTTTTGATTAAGTATTATCATAAATAAAAATATATTTTAGACAATATTTTTATAACCAAGTCAAATAAATGGTAAATTCGTAGAATTCAACGAATCATTTTGAATCTTTTGAGAAATAAAGGATTTTCATAGGAAAGTGGTTCACATTCCAAATTGCATTTTTGAGATGTGACAGTTGTGCATGGCAAACCCTTTGCCGTGTGTTTTCCGATCTTTGCCGTGTGCAGCACACGGCAAACGGCATTGCCGTTTCCCGTAGTGAATAAAATGGCAGAACCGAGCGTGCATCAGCAGGGAGAAAGAAAAGAGGTAGTGGTAATGTTTGTAATTTTTACATTTTTTGGCCGACACAGTCAGTATTTTGTCATGTAAAATTTGGGATTAGCTAAGTTGAACAAGTGTCATAAGTGTTGATATGTGTAGGTCACTCATCATATATAGAGTAGTAGTAGCTTCTGATATTGGAGTAGTCTTCTTGTGTTTCAGTAGACATGTAGCTAGGCCGCTTGTAATATTCACTATGGAACACGGCTTATATGGCGTGTGTCAAAATTTGTGCCATGTGTAATTTATCGGGCACATGGCACAAATCCCTTTGTGTCGTGTGCCTTCAAGATTACACATGGCACAAGTATCACACGGCACAAATGTTTGTGCTGTGGTGTTTGTGCCGTGTGCCACGTCAAGACACACGGCATAGGCACAACCGTGCCGTGTGGCAAGAGGGGACACACGGCACAAACACAATCGTGCCATGTGACGGACGGCAGAAACATAACACAGCTCATGCCATCCATAGTTTGAGATGGTTGCTTTTGTGCCGTGTATCTATCGCTTGGCACACGACACAATTGTGTTTGTTCCCTGTGTTTTTTTGCTTCTGCTGTGTGTCTTTTTTGGCACACGGCAAAATAATAATATTTTTTAGCCCTTTCCTTTGCCAATTATTTTATTTACTATAGAGACTATATGTGGTACCTCATCTTACAAATGTGTGGATTTTTAGGAAATTTTGGTATATTTGGTGCATTTATTTCATTATTGTTATTTTTTCGTGATAATTAAAAATTGAATCGGAAGTATTTGAAATATATTGCAAACAAACTTTATATTCATGTTCGTAAGACCGATTTGAGGCCGTACACAGTACAGGAAAGGGTAAATGTCGCTCATATCGTACATGAAATATTGTGAATATCGTGTTGTCCTAGGGTGTTTAAATTGTAGAAAATACAAATAAAGTCTAAAAATCATGATATTTATCCTAACATCATTATTTTATGCATGGATGTGGTGGTAAAAAGTTGAAGAAGTTTAGCACAAGTTGTCACCTACGTTGCTTACTAACGAGACAATCTCCGGAGAAGTATTAGAGTAGATGAGAACCATTCCATATGATTTGGAAACAGTTTGATGGTTGAATTTGATTTTGAAGGCAACCCTTCTTATGTAGGCCACACATCACATGGAATGTGTCATGGCAGAGTTTGGGTATTTTTCGGATTGGTTTGAAATTTTTAATATTTTTTTGCAAATATATGATTTTTGTGATTGAAATTGAAATTAAGGAAAAAAGTACATGAAATAATAGATTTTGTTCATAAAGCCGCATATATTCTCTATTTGAAGCATTTTGATAAGTTATTTTTGAAAATATTTCAAAAAGTTGCCCGATAAAACATAAAAAATTAATTTAATCCGTGTCGTTCAGTGCAAATCGTGTGGTACACGACATGACTATTTGTTCCGTGTGCCGTGGATCCGGACAAATGACAAAAAGGGGGCGCGACACAAATTGGCATCGATCAGATCTGTTTCTCACCTATCAACTAGAATGGATCCAATCCCCCCTCTCTCTCTCAAATTATGATCTTTCATTAGTTGCGATCATGTGACTTGACTAGCTTCGTGTAATCATTGATCCGCTCAATTAACTGTCTGAATTTCAGCTTGAATTGCGTTTTATTTCTATTGGTAAAAAGATAATTAGATGTGCTACCGTCGGAGTTGAGTTATTTCTTCCGCCAGCTTTGTGCCAAGGAGGTATCAAAGAAAGTGGTTAAAGACATGAAAAAAATGGCACCACGTGTTGCTATGTAAGTTGGAGAAGATCTTTCCACCCGGCTTCTTCACACCGTTGCAACTTATGATATTGCACCTTCCATATGAGGTGCGAATGGATGGCCCCGTCCGGAACCGTTGGTGCTATCCAATTGAGAGATGTCTAATGGTTCTCGGATCGAAATGTAAAAATAAATGCAAAATTGAAGCTTCAATTTGCAGTGGCATACATTCTCGAGGAGGTTTGAAACTTCACCACCAAACACTACGCCGACAACCTTCGTAGCATGCATAATCGACTCCCTCGTAGCATGCGTAAATGAATCGAACCTCAGCCTTTTCCAAAGGCAGCTCGGAAGCTCAAGTGGTTCGAGACCGAAGAACTTGACACATACGAGTGACGCTTAATCATGTTCTATGTTTTGACCAACCTTTCTAAAGTCGATCCGTACATTGCGTAAGTCCTCATAACCCCCCCCCCCTGTCATCAAATTATTTATCTTTCGTATGCAGTAACCTTGTTGCTTGCTCGTATAGGCAATTTATTCATAAATTCTGGCATGGATCGAGGGAACCTACACCGAGCGAAGTCGAGACCCTACTTAGAGAGGGTGCGGGAAATGGAACCCCCGATTTTATTTCTTGGTTCCAATAGAAGGTACTATCCAATTAACCTAGTACTTAGTTTGAAACTACATGTTACTAGTAATTAATGATCTATCCCTCTATAACTTGCAGGGACATACCGATGCGTCCATGTGTCCCAAGTTGAGATAAGTTCTCGATGGTTGTGCCTATAAGGTTAAGTCATTTGAAGGTTACGACGTCAACAGATTTCGATTTCGCACCACAAGCTACGAGGAGCGTCTTCTCGATAGAAAACCACAAATACAAGGGTTTTTATGCCGGGCCTTGATGGTATCGAGTATTATGGAAGAATTGTAGAGATTCACGAATTCTCGTTTCATGGTTGCAAACCTCTTAATCCAGTCATTTTCAATTGCCATTGGTTTGATCCGAATGTAATGAGAAAATATCCTAATTTTGGCTTAGTCGAAATTCAAGAGTCATCCGTCTTACCAGGAGACAATGTCTATATCGTGGCTCAACCAAGCGACACAATTTTATTATGTTTGGTACCCGTGCCAAAACGAGGATCTAAAACCTTGGTCTGTTGTGTTCAAGACTGAGTCACGTGGTAAACTTCCTGTCCTAAACAATTCTGATTACGACATGGAATCAAACAGATTTGACAGAGATGAATTCTTTCAAGAGGATGGGCTAGACGGAAGGTTTGAGATAGATTTAACCGATACTAATGACGTTATGGAAATAGACAATGAAATGCCTTATGATGAGGACAGTGGAGATGATGTTGATGATTTGGAAGACATCAAATTACTTGAAAGAACAAATGAGGACTTTGATCAGGACTCGATGACGGGCACGATGATGTGGATGACATGCTTGATAGTGATGAAGAGATTTATGATCGAGCTAATCCCAATGATGATGATTATTTCTAATACAAGTACGATAATATAATAATTACAGTTATGCATAATACGATACTATGTACAATTATGTTTTGTTTATTTCGCATCTCTTTCAAATTATGCTGATTGGTTTACTATTTTGCTTTTGCAGGTGATAGGACAAAGATGGTGGGGGCCCTCGGTGGTGTGCCGAGGAGGGGGATGAGGGTCATGTCCTCATTGTACTCCGGGGGGGATGAAGCCGAGGGATCCAGGTCCAGGAGGGGAATGAAGCGTCAAGGGAAGGCAGGAGGCATGGGTCAAGGGAGGGTGGGAGGCAAGGGTCGACAGAGAGGGAGAGTCCCTCGTAGCCCTTCCATGCAAGAGTCCGAGGAGGAGGTGCAGGACACGTGATCTGCGCACTCCGACGAGCAGGAGGAGTAGTAGCCTGCTGCCGAGGAGGAGGAGGAGGAGGAGGAAGAGGGGGAAGCCGAGGAGGTCGCGGAGGTTTGGTTGAGAGGTCCCGCGTAGCTCCTATGGCGACCAATACCTGAAGACAGACGCCCGGTGATTCGGCCGGAAATGCCTAAGTAAGTAACTTCATATGTTCTCAATTCAAATTATATTTTGCATCTATTCCAAGTGACACTAATAATTTATCTCAATCACTTGAGAAGGGATTGGGTCATGGTCACTCCAGGAGAGTCTCACCGCAAGATCGGTGGCATCCTCGGTCTTCTAGTCCGGCTATACCGGCCAGGCAAGATTAAGATTGGCGAAGAAGAGCACGTGGCCACCATGTGGGAGAACTACGTTCGCCAACCGGATCGGATGGATCCCGTGGGTAGGTCTTTTAACATCAGGGCACATCGCGTGGTGATAGAGCTGTGGGTAAGTCTTCGTCGCATTATGTTTCTTAATACATTGCATTCATTCATAATTTTTGAAATAATGACACGATACATCTCATGTGTATGTAGGACTTCTACAGGTGTGACGAGGGTTACCAGGACTTGGCTAACCGTATGATCTCTAGCCAATGTAAGAAAATGGTGAAGGACATGATTTACAAGGCAGGTATCCAGGCTGTGATCAATTACAATGGTTTTGTGAGGAAGATAAAGATCACCAAAAAGGAGCAATAATGCGACAACACAGTAAATATGAAACTGTCATTACTTCTGTTGTTAACAATGCATAATTTGACCTTAATACTTATGCACTTGATGATGTGTACGTGATTCCGTGGTCGGATGCTAAGAATAAGCCAGCCTGGAAGGATTTGGTGGAAAAGTTATGGTGCAAACTCAGTTTGGAGGAGGAGCACTTTGCGGCGCGGGAGCGGCGTATGATGATGTTGGCTGCATGGGTACATGAATCCATTTCTAGCTATTTCATGAATTACTCAAATGATTATGTATATTACACATAATAAGCATACCTTTCTATGTTTATTTTTGTTTCGCAGTCGGCGTCACATGGTGGCCAGCCTTTGGGCAGCTTGAAGGGATGGGCTTTAGCCCACATGTCCAAGGCGACGTCGAGCATCGACTTCAACCCGGACACACGACACAAATGTCTATGTCGTGTGCCTTAAGGATTACACACGACACAAATACGGCACACGACACAAATGTCCGTGTCGTGTGCCAAGCCGAGACACACGGCACACACCCAATTGTGTCGTGTGTCGGGATGGGACACACGGAACAAACAAAACTGTGTCGTGTGCCAGAGGCCATAAATCTGGCACACGGCACACATTGCAACTGTGCGTTGTGCTAGCCCTGGCACAGGACACGGTTGTAAATGTTGTGCTGTGTGCCTGACGGAGGGAACACGACACAATTCGTTTCAACGAGAACGTTCCGTCCTGTTCCTTTTTTGTGTCGTGGGCTAGAATGGCACACGGCACAGTTATGTATGCCCGAGAAATTGCACACGGCACAGTTTTTGTGCCGTCTAAGAGGATGCCGTGAGCTGTGTGCTACGTGTAGCACACGACACAAACTGTGTCGTGTGTTATAGTGCTTGTGCCTTGTGCCCCTGACACATGGCATATTGTCTGTCTCCCGTAATGATTGTGGTGTTCTATCACTTATGAAAAGAATGCTGCAACTACTTTTCTTTTAAGATGTATTGTAAGATGCGCACAAGGCCACCTTTTAATGAAGTACTGAGGTGATTAACACATTAAGGACGGAATGTGATCTAATCGTTCAGAGTTCGATGCATGGAAATACATGGAGTTATTATTTAGCTACAAACACACATACGTTAAACAAAATAGCAAAGTACATCCTCTGAAAATAACATCTTTAGTGGCTAGTGTATGAAGAAGCAAATACATGGTTTGTTTGCGATAACTGATTGTTGACATCTCCGAGAATGAAGAATTTATAAATAGTTCAGATAGTTGTTGGCTTCTGAACATGCCAGGACAATTGCATTATCACTTGCTGATATGCACCGTATGCATTGAGTATGCTATATAACACACATGAAATGGTGTTTTCTAAATTGGTATACTATCACAACTTGCAAGTACAGTCTTCATTGATTGCAGGCAGGATTATACATATATATGTGGCAAGGCCTGGCCAACAGACGAGCTTAGCTGCTAGGTATAGCTAGGTTGTTCACAGAGCGAGTTTCAAAGCTTCGTTTCATCGGTGGCTGCACATTCAGTTAGGTAAAGATTTTGTTCTATAATTACGACGGTGGGTGCACATGGTGTTTTCTGTATCAATTCTTCCTTTGTTTGGTTCTCACAGGAGGATCTAGATAGCTAGCTGCGACGGCTTGAGGGTCACCGTGAAGATTAAAAGACAGTTCTGACCGTGGAGGCCTAGGTGTTTCTTTTTTACAGTTAGTAACACTAGTATTGAGATTACTCATTGTGATAATTAACGTATGTGTCGATATTTTGATGTACACATTCTAATTCCCCAGCGGCACCAACCAAATGAATCATCCGACTCAGAAAACAATAACACGTACAAGGATCTGATAACATGATTAAAATGCAATGAACAAATACAGATAATAATATTATAAAATCATAATTGTGTATATCCCATGGTACAGTATTACAGCAAGGTAATAACACAATTGGCGGCCCCAATGAAAGTAGATAAGAAACTACAACACCCACTTCGTCCCAGAATTTTCCATCCCAAAAGCGTTCAAGGGAAAGCCGGTGGAAACCACATTGGAACTTGAAGAGCATGACTGCTTGGTCCATAATAGTTGAGGAAGGTGACCCTGCCACTAGGAGGATTATTATGATAACTGCTTGGTACTCTATAGTTGATGAAGGTGCCATTGCTATCAGGAAGGTTATCTTTACTCAGATCAATGTCAACAACATCAAAGTCAGTGATATCAGCAATGTATACATGATTTGCTTTTAAGTCTCCATCTGGCTTCGATACTGGAACATAGAATGGATAGTTTGGCCCTAGGAATAAAGCTTGATCACCAATATCATGAACATCTTCCTCTCTAACTGCATCCAAGTCTACCTCATGAACATCAGCCCCATGCACGAAAAAGTTCCATTGGTTACGGAATGTCTTCCTGTTGCCAGCTTGTCTATGGCACATGATATGTTCCCCATACGGGCTGACAATTAGAAGATTGTTATTATTCAAAGATGGGGCGAGAATGAAATCACGCACTTCCAGGTGTGACCTTTCTGAGTAACTGGTGTTCCAATATAATAATTTAGGATGTCCCCCTTTTTTGTCCAAGTCCCATGACCACAGCTCGCCATTTGAACAAATGGCCATAATTTCACCTCTGTGAAAAATTGCATCAGAATATTTCATGCAGTATGGCACTGTGGGATTCTCCAAGAAAAACCAGTGATCGCTCCCAGCCATATTATAGGCCAACTGGGTGGGCGATATAGCAATGGCAAAATGGCCATTAGCTTCATCAGGAGTTTGGCAGAGTTGTACTCGTTTAATATCATACCATACCCTCACATCTTCTAGCATCAACCAGGGCAGATGAATGCAAGCTCCTGTAATAGGATTCAAAAGTATGCAGGAGTGTCGTTCGTGAGTACCAGAAGTCACTAACCATTCATCTTTCCCACCTATCCACCGACTATGTCTGAACTCGTCTACCTCAACAAAAAATGTCTCCCTAGGAAATGTAATATTTTGGATAAAAAATATGCCTCGGTAACCTTCATCCGGATGCTCCCAATCAATATCGCCCTCGACAGAGGGCGAGCTGAGTAACGTCAGAGCACCAGGTCGAAGGCGACGGTTCTCAACATACAGCTTTCTCCAAACTTGACTAACGAATGGAAAAGTAAGTGTGGATAAGGCATCAAGACGGTCACGAATCAGCCGGATACAATCCAATGGTAGATCGGAAATAGAACTTGCTGCAAGCATGTAAGCAAGTGTGTCATACACCATCAAAACTTTCAACATTGCATGTATGACAATGTGGAAGCTGCCTGGATTCAAGTTTAAGCGGCACAGCAGAAACTATGAAATTTCACTTACATTGATTTGTAGGGTCACAGCTGATGAGGCGTGGTGGTTGTATGGTGGAGTTGCTTGTAACCGCAGAGCAGAAAGTTGAGACGGCGTTATACATTTGCCCGCTCATGTCGCCAGCCATCTGCTCCATGATCAGCGCTGTGAAGTTGTGCATCCAATTGCGCACATGCTCGGAGAGGCTAGAAATACATATGCAGGAAAAAAATATAAATAAACCTATATGGAGAGAGAAGAGGCTCGGCACATTGTGCTGCCATAGATTAGCTAGTCGAAGTCAGCAGTTACTTACTCCATAACGAAAGTCCGAGTAATTGGCCCCTGGCCCTCGGCGCTGTCATGTCTTACAACAAATCCAGCGCGCTTGAAGACTCCACCAGAACCTCCACGAACACTGAAGCGAAAATCAAAGCCATCTGCATAAATGGATCAGTGCCACATGTAAGTGCCGACCTTATATTATTAGCACATGATAATGTCAATTCCTATTGACTAAATATTGTTCTTAATAAAAAATTACCAGAAGTAATACGAATAGAATCGTCAACATAGCATTTTATTCTGAAAGAACTGGTTGTTAAATACACATGTTACCTCCATGATATCTCAATGTCAAGCAGCTATGCGAATCTCCGGCAACGAAATTCTCACCCTGGGTAATCTCCCATGACATTTCGTGCCGGTGACCGCTAGCCCGTACAAGAGGGAATGTTGATTCACGTTCAAGGGCGCCGGCGTGAGAGCAGCCGGTGAAACATTCTGGTGCTGCGCGTACATGGAAGCCATGGCGAATCTATCTAGCTATCAGCCTAGAACGACAGGGGCCTAGATCGACAAAAAGGTGGTAGGTTAGATGGAGCGGCGGCGCGCGTGGTGGTAAGTCCATTGCAGAATACAGGATCAGTTGGCCTCTTCCCTATCAGCATTTCCAACAACAGTACTACTCCGAAATTGTACACGTCTCCAGAAATTGAAATATCACTTCCTTCAGCATACTCTGAATTTCAGGTGAAAAGTGCAGAATAAGTTAAAATAAGTAAATAAGAATTAATTTGGTCATTAGAGAAATGATGGCTATGGACAAAGAAAAATTACCTGGAGCAATATACCCTATAGTTCCCTTCAAACCCATCGAACAAATGGAATCTGAATCTCTTACTGACATTGACATGGATTTAAGATAGAACCTTGCAATGCCGAAGTCTCCCAAATGAGCAGTCATATCGTGGTCCAAAAGGATATTGCTGGGCTTCAAATCACAGTGGATAATAGGACTCTCACAGTCATGATGTAAATATTGCAATGCATCAGCTATATCAACAATTATGTTTATTCTTTGAGTTAGGTCCAGTTGGTTTGGAACATTTCTGTTTCCTGTTGCGTGCAGCCAAGTATCCAAATTACCATTCGTCATAAATTCATAAACTAGAGCTCTGAAGTCATTGCCTTTGTTGTCGACTGTAGAGCACACTGTCAAGATTGGAACAAGATTCCGATGCCGAATGCTTCTCAAAGCTTTACATTCCACCATGAAACTTCTCTCAGCGCCTTGCATGTTCATGTCAAAAACCTTAACAGCCACAACCATGTTTGCTTGGATAAGACTTCCTCTGTAAACCAAACCATAGCTTCCTCTCCCGATCAAGTTAGATTCTGCAAAATTCTCTGTAGCTTGAGATAAATCATTGTACGAAACCTTAGAGAATTTGTCACTACAAGAAACCAATGGCAGCTGAATTATGTGATTCTTCTTACAACGGAGTACAATGTATAACGACAGTATTAAAAGCGGTGCCAAAGAACCAAATATGGCTATCAATATTTTGATCCAGATTTTCAGTCGCCCTGTATTCTGAGGAACATCGGTACATTTTGGCATATGTAGCTCAAGCATACCCCCACATAGCCCCATGTTACCTTTGAGTGAGACAGCTGTAACATTTTTGAACACTCCTCTTGTTGGTACCTCTCCTTTGAGATGATTGTAAGACAAATCTAGCTGAGTGAGAACTTGCAGATTGCTTAGAGCAGCTGGGATAGTACCCGTCAGATTGTTGCCTGATAAATTCAGGACTCTCAAGCTTCTAAGATCGGCTAAAGATTTTGGAATGTTTCCTGAAAGAAAATTCTGATCCATTCGGATGGTTTCCAACTCCGGACATGTGCCCAGGGTCGTAGGAATTGATCCTGTAAATTTGTTAGATGAAAGTTCCAGGTTTGTTACTGCCTGAAGATTGCTAACCTCAGGTATTTCACCTTCCAAATTGTTATGAGATAATGCACATTCAACCAACGTGGCTACTTTGAAAATATCTTTGGGTATGCTGCCTTTGAGGTTGTTATAACTGAGGTCTAACTGTGATAGCTGCGGGAGGCTTCCTAAACTGGACGGTATTGAACCATTGAATTGGTTGTCCATTAGATTCAGTATTGACAATTTGGTAAGATTGCTTATAGAGGTCGGGATTTTTCCAGTAAAACTATTTCCGTTAAGAAATACTAGTTCATCAACCCGTTCACATGCACGGGCTAGAAGGTTTGCATATTTATTATATACATATTGGAAAAATGTGCAAATAATATCTTAGGAATGAAATACTATAGCTTACTCTTGAAGTACAAATACATGCATTGTCCAATAACTATGTATTTTCATAACTGGTTTTTAACAAAGGATTGTGATTTCAGAAGATACAACTGGTAGTAATATGATTGATTTTTTTTCCTTAAAACTAATGTATAGAACTATTTGTTAGACATGAATAATAGCGATATTCAAAATCATCGACCCTCATTAATTGTAGTCATAATGTCATATATATTCATAAAATCTGGTCACAATTTATATTTATATCTACCACAGTTGGGTTTCAATTTTGAGCATGGTCTAAAGTGATATTATAAACCCGCAATACAGATGATAAGAAGGCTAGGTTGACTTTGCCAACAGTCGTGTCATTTGTATTGGCTGATTTCCTTAATTTACTTGCGGCCAATGCACTTCATTTTTTTCTATGTGCAAGATGAAGACCTTCGCCTCGTGATGATAGTAAATGTTAAGCACCTATGTTTTTCTCTATAGCTGCTGAAGCACCACCATATCTAAGTAGGCTCCTGGCTCCAATTGTGTTGCGTGTTGCCTATTTTTGTATTATTTTCCATGGCCAAGACAGTACTCCAGTTCACTACATATAGTTTGTAGTCGTCGTTGATGAACCAAAACAGCATAATGATAGATGGGGTTGCAGCAACAGCTACATGTCATCCAAAGATGCCACTGCCGTGTTTTTCTAAAAAAAAAATACGATGTGAGTACCTCATGAATAATCCCTGCCATTGCATTAGCGTCCAAAAACTTGGGTTGCCACTTTGCATTGTCATGGAGTGTACCTCAGCATCAGTAGTCAGTTCCACACCATTGATGGTTCGTTCTTTAGTTGATGGTGTATTGGTGTGACCACTTGCTTTCCGTGAAGATGCATAATGACGCTTGACGTCGCGCTCTCACTATTGTAGTGCCGCACAGAACATCAGGCAAGCAGGCTCGTAAGTATCCATCCTTCTGCTTACTTGAATGTTGATGTTCCGCAGCAGATCAAATAAACTAAGCGGCGGCTGCTGGTAGCGCCAGCGGCGGTCGCTAGGTTATGCGGCAATACAACCGTAGTATACGGGTATAGGAAAGAAGCAAACAACCCTCTGAGACGTAGTTAGCTCAGGTAATCTGTAATATTTTCTTTAGGAAATTTCTAATATAGCACAATATAGGAAATTTTATAATGGCATAGGTGGGTAATTTAAACCATGTTAGATCTAATGGTTATTATTAATTGAGCATATGATTCGATGGCTAGATGTTTTGCTTTTTTGTGAGAATTTTTATGATTTTTGTCCGATTAATGTGGAGGCCTTAAAAGGAGCCTCCAATTAGTATATATAAGATTGTCCCCATTTTGAATCCAATTCCCTAAAATAATATTTGCATCCACCATGATTGATAGTTCACTTTATTTGTGTGGTTTCAATTTTTCTCCTTCTTTTGAAATTGGATTTATATCATTTGGATTTTATTTGCCTTTAAAAACCAGAAAAAGATTAAATCTCAGCCTTTGCCAACTTTCCCCATTTTCGGCCCAACCCCCAACCCGGCCTCAGCCCATCCAGCCCATCTCCTTCCTTGCCCAGCCTGACGCAGCCCGTCCCCCTCACAACCTCGCCGGGCGCGCGCGGCCAACGGTCGGAGCCCTGTTTCAACCGATCTGTCGGAGCAGCGGCCTCCGGACTCGTCCACCGCCTGACCCTTGGTGCACCGTGTCGCGACGTCGCTGTCACCTGCACGGGCATGCCGCAAGGCGATGCACCACTCGCGCGAGCACGTTGCGTCCCGCCGCGCACCCTCCACCGCCACCGTCCTCCTGTCATCCCTTGTCCTAGATTCACGCTCACCGGCAGGCACAACACCACCGCCGTCCTGCCGCATGCCATCCACACCTCTAGCCGCTCCCTCGACTGTATCCTTCTAGCTCATACCCAGCCATGGTCGTCACCTCGCGACTCGTCCCGTTCCCCGTCCACCCTCTTGCCTGCCTCACCGCAGCCCCACTCCAACTTAGGCGAGGTACTCTTTCCCCCTCTCTCTCCCTCTCGTTCTTCTGCCGCACAATTGCCATTCCTCCCCATCTGCACCAGGGCCTCCCGATCCGGCCCGAGTCACTCCCTAGCCTCTACGTGCTGGCACGTACCTGCACGCCCACCTTTCCCCACGGATCCGCGAACGGGCTGGATGAGTAGCTGCTCCGCCGCTGCGTCCAAACTCCGACAGCCTCGCCCGTCTTCCTCCCTCGCCGCCGTACACCGACGAGCTAGCCCACGCACATGCACCGCTACCCCCTTGCCGGGCATGCATGCAAGCACCCCCAAAACCACCATGGCGGCCGTCCGGGCTAGTTCCGGTGGCCTCTCCTGCCGCGCGCCCTCGGGTCCATGATAGACCCGTGGACCGGCCACCCCGTCCGGTCCACAGCCCATGGACCTTTTCTATTTATTTTCCCTTTTGAAAATAAACCCGTAAACCAATTAATCCCATCCCCTTTGCATTTAGGTCCTAGAACTTTCTCCCTATTCTATTTAGGTCTTAGATTATTACAGAAACACCCTCAAAGTTTTAGATAATTTCCTTTTATGTTCCTGAACTGTAACAGAAATCGCCTAGACAAATTTCTATAATTACAAATGGGTCCCTTCATCATTGACCGCCTAAGGTCCGGCATATCCAAACCAAGCTTCACACTTAGATCTTATCCTCCGAACCTCCACTACCCTAAGTCCATCTATCCAAATGTACACTAGATCCCCAAATCTCCTGTCCAACCCTATGTAAGTCAACCCAATTCTTATCTAGTTTTATTGGAATTTATTCGACTCTTGTTTATTTTATTTTAAATTTTCTCAAAGTTGTGATAGAATATTCTTAATTTATTGAGACTAATTTCTGACTTGTCTCCAATGATTTAGGTAAATATATTTGTATTTGAATTCTTGAAAAAATCTATAATATAAATGTTTAAAGGTCGAGGCCAAGACGCTAGATGGCAGTGTACACTAATGCCATAACGCTCTGCAGCTGCTAGCCAAGAGGCAGCTCAGTTGTGGACATGAATACCGCCACCGAGCATTTGTCACTACGGGGTTACATTCATAGTCGCGGTCTCATGCCTGCAACTGTCCTAGTACCTCGATTAGTTAAAAAAAGGCATCACTAGCAGTCTAAGAACCGTACGTGACGCCTTAATCATATTACAAAATGAGGGCGGGTTGCAATACGTGCTGGGACCCACCATAGAAGCCCGTCTGTTCATGCCTGCTTGTCACACGATGGGCTCCACCAATGGACCGTACACAGACAATAAATAGTAAATGTTGCTCATATTGTACATGAAATATTGTGAATATCGTGTTGTCCAAGGGTGTTTAAATTGTAAAAAATCCAAATAAAGTCTAACAATCATGATATTTGTTCTAACATCATTATTTTATGCATGGATGTGAAGGTAAAAAGTTGAAGAAGTTTAGCAGAAGTTGTCACGTACGTTGCTTACTAACGAGACAATCTCCGGAGAAGTTTTAGAGTAGATGAGAACCATTCCATATGATTTGGAAACAATTTGATGGTTGAATTTGATTTTGAAGGCAACCCTTTTTATGTAGGCCACACATCATATGAAATGTGTCATGGCAGAGTTTGGGTATTTTTTGGATTCATTTGAGATTTTTAATAATTTTTTTGCAAATATATGGTTTTAGTGATTGAAATGGAAATTAAGGAAAAAAAGTACAGGAAATAATAGATGTTCTTCATCAAGCCTCGTATATTTTCTATTTGAAGCATTTTGATAAGTTAGTTTTTAAAATATTTCGAAAAGTTACCTGATAAAACATAAAAAAAATTAATTTAATCTGTGTCCCGTGACCAAATCATGTGGCACACGGCATACTATTTGTGCCGTGTGCTAGGGCCGTGTGCTAGGGACCTGGGCACACGACACACACAATTTGTGCTATGTGCCGTGGATCCGAACACACGACACAAAGGGGGTGCCGCACAAATAAGCATCGATCAGATCTGTTTCTCTCCTATCAACTCGAACGGATCCAATCTCTCTGTCTCTCTCTTTCTATCTCTCTCTCTATCTCTCATATCAACCTCACCCACGCCTGTGACCACCGCTGACGCACCCCACCTCACCCCGCGCCTCGGACCGCCTCCACCGCCGACCGCCGTTGTCGCCGCCACCGCCCTGTGCTCGCCCTATGCCCGTGCCCCCCACCGCGTGTCCGTGGCGGCACATCACACTGCGCTCATCTCCGGCGGCCTTCGCCGGGCGTGCGAGGCCCCGTCCCCGGCGGCGCCCACCCAACGCCTGTGCCCCTGTCCCCTACGGCGCCCACACAACACCTGAGCCCCGTCGGTTGGCGCCCTCCTGGCTTCGGACCGCGGGGCCCTCTCCCGTGGCACCGTCAACTGCCCAACACCCTCACGTGTTCGCGCCGCACTTCCGGGCTAGTGAAGGCCTGCACGACAATGAAATCGCCCGATCATCCGCTGCCTCTCGTCGGAGAAGCAGGTGGAAGCACGAGGTGCACGGCACGAGCAACCTGGCCACGCTGCCCCAGTGTTGTACTGCCGCCTGTTCTCGGCAGGGCGCCTCCACCCGGCATTGCGGTAAGGATTGCTTAAATATGAAAAATTCCATAATATTGGATGAAATAGCATATGCTGATGATCTGATAATGGTAGTGGTCTAGATGACCTGCAGCGCTCTGATATGATAGTGGTTGGGGTCTAGATTACATGTTAATGAATACAATTTATTTGCTGATTAGTATAGTAGGAACTCTAAGAATGCGTGTACAGTACATTAAATTTTATACCTCAATTTAGACATGGTTAGTAGTTGCGTTTCGGATAAATACATGATTGTATAAAATTATTCTTTTCTGAGGTATATATGCCTATAGGTGCTATGTGTTGAAAATTTGGAGCAATAGTATTCTTACGTGTGCCTATACTTGTAGAATGTTCAGCATTATTTTTCATCTTGGACATGCATATGTGAGAATAGTGTAAATTCAAGTTTCTGAAGTTACTTTGCATGTGATATTCTTGATTTATGTGGTTCAACGCTCTCAGTTTCATTGCCTGTAGTACATATAGAATTTTGCATGTTCTTTTGTTACAAATATTTTGGCCAATTATGCACATTGTTTTGTAGCCCTGCTTATTTCCTTGTATCTTTATCCTAAGCTTGAAATACTGGTTCTATACATTAGTGTGAGTTCAACAGCATCCATATCGCTGTGGAATTGATCATGATCTTTCATAGTTGCCATCATGTGACTTGACTAGCTTAGAGTAATCATTGATCTGCTCAATTACCTGTCTGAATTTCAGCTTGAATTGCGTTTTATTTCTGTCAGAGGTTAGTTATTTCTTCCGCTAGCTTTGTGCCAAGGAGGTATCAAAGAAAGTGGTTGAAGACACGGAAAAAATGGCACCCGTGTTTCTATGTAAGTTGGAGAAGATCTTTCCACCCGGCTTCTTCACACCATTGAAACATATGATATTGCATCTTCCATATGAGGTGCGGATGGGTGGGCCCATCTAGAACCATTGGTGCTATCCAATTGAGAGATGTCTAAACGTTCTCAGACCGAAATGTAAAAATAAATACAAAATTAAAGCTTCAATTGCAGAGGCATAAATTCTCGAGGAGGTTTCAAACTTCACAACGAAATACTATGCTGAGAACCATCCTAGCGTGCATAATACACCCCCTTGTTACAATGTGGGCTAAATGAATCGAACCTCAGCCTTTTCCAAGGGCAGCTCGGAAGCTCAAGTGGTTTGAGACCCAAGAACTTGACACATAAAGAGTGGCGCTTAATCATGTTATAAGTGTTCACCAACCTTTCGAACTCGAGCCGTACAATGCGTAAGTCCTCATCAAACCCCCCTTGTCATCAAACTATTTATCTTCCGTATGCAGTAACCTTGTTCCTTGTTCGTATAGGCAATTTATTCATAAATTTTGGCATGAATCGAGGGAACCTACACCGAGCGAAGCCAAGACCCTACTTAGAGATGGCGCGGGAAATGGAACCCCCGATTTTATTTCTTGGTTCCAATAGAAGGTACTGTCCAATTAACCTAGTACTTAGTTTGAAACTATAAGTTACTAGTAATTAATGAGCTATCCCTCTATAACTTGCAGGGACATACCGATGCGTCCAATGTGTCCTGAGTTGAGACAAGTTGCCGATGGCTGTACCTATAAGGTTAAGTCATTTGATGGTTATGATATCAACAGATTTCGATTTTGCATCACACGCTACGAGCAACGTCGTCCCGATAGCAAAAACACAAATACTTGTGTGGCCTTGATAGTATCTAGTAGTATGGAAGAATTGAAGAGATTTACGAACTCTCATTTCATGGTTGCAAACCTCTTAATCCAGTCATTTTCAATTGCCATTGGTTTGATTCGAATGTAATGAGAAAATATCCTAATTTTGGCTTAGTCGAAATTCAAGAGTCATCCGTCTTACCAGGAGACAATGTCTATATCGTGGCTCAACAGGCCACACAAGTTTATTATGTCCGATACCCGTACCAAAAAGAGGATCTAAAACCTTGGTTTGTTGTGTTCAAGACTGGGTCACGCGGTAAACTACATGCCCTAAACGATGTCGATTACAGCATGGACTCAAACAAATTTGACAGAGATGAATTCTTTCAAGAGGATGGGCTAGACGGAAGGTTTGAGATAGATTTAATCGGTACTAATGACGGAATGGAAGTAGACAATGAAATGCCTTATGATGAGGACAGTGGAGATGATGTTGATGATTTGGAATACATCAAATTACTTGAAAAAACAAATGAGGACTTTGATGAGGACTCTGATGATGGGCATGATGATGTGGATTTACATGCTTGATAGTGATGAAGAGAATTATGATCAAGCTAATCCCGACGAAGATGATTATTTCTAATACAAGTATGATAATTTAATAATTACAATTATGAATAATACTATACTATGTACAATTATGTTTTGTTTATTTTGCATCT
Organism: Chloris gayana; assembly: GCA_031894775.1. Taxonomy (NCBI): domain Eukaryota; kingdom Viridiplantae; phylum Streptophyta; class Magnoliopsida; order Poales; family Poaceae; genus Chloris; species Chloris gayana. Next base: position 37,409 of record JAUNZO010004209.1, read on the forward strand.
CTTTCAAATTATGTTGATTGGTTTACAGTTCTGCTTTTGCAGGTGACAGGACAAAGATGGTGGGGGCCCCAGCGGTGTGCTGCGGAAGGGGATGAGGGTCATGTCCTCGTTGTACTCGGGGGAGGGGGGGGCTGGGGGGTGGTTGAAGCAGAGGGATCCAGGTCCAGGAGTGGAATGAAGCATCGAGGGAAGGTAGGAGGCAAGGGTCGAGGTAGGGCGGAAGGCAAGGGACGAGGGAGGGCGGGAGGCAAGGGTCGAGGGAGAGGGAGAGTCCCTCGTACCCCTCCCGTGCAAGTCCGAGGAGGAGGAGGAGCAGAACACACGGTCCGAGCACTCCGACGAGGAGCTGGAGCAGCAGCAGGAGCATCAGCCTGCTGTCGAGGAAGAGGAGGAGGAGGAGGGGGAGGCCGAGGAGGTCGTGGAGGTTTGGTTGACAGGTCCCGCGTAGCTCCCACGGCGACCGATACCCGAAGAGAGATACCCGGTGATTCAGCCGAAAATGCCTAAGTAAGTAACTTCATATATTTTCAATTCAAAATATATTTTGCATCTATTCCGAGTGACACTAATAATTTATCTCAATCACTTGGGCAAGGGTTGGGTTATGGTCACCCTAGGAGAGTCTCACCTCAAGATCGGTGGCATCCTCGGTCTTCCGGTCCGGCTACATAGGCCGGGCAACATTAAGATTTGCGAAGAAGAGCACGAGGCCACCACGTGGGAGCACTACGTTCGCCAACCAGATCAGATGGATCCTGTGGGTAGGTCTTTTAACATCAGGGCACATCATGTGCTGATGGAGCTGTGGGTAAGTCTTTGTCGCAATATGTTTCTTAATACATTGCATTCATTCATAATTTTTGAAATAATGACACGATACATCTCATGTGTATGCAGGACTTCTACAAGTGTGACGAGGGTTACCAAGACTTGGCTAACCGTATAATGTCTAGCCAATGTAAGAAAATGGCGAAGGACATGACTTACAATGGTTTCGTGAGGAAGTTAAAGATCGCCAAAAAGGAAGCCAGAAACATGTGGCTCACCAAGGAGCAATATTGCGACAACACAGTAAATATGAAACCGCCATTACTTCTGTTGTTAACTATGCATAATTTGACCTCAATACTTATGCACTTGATGATGTGTAGGTGATTCCGTGGTGGAATGTTAAGTGTAAGCCAGCTTGGAAGGATTTGGTGGAAAAGTTGTGGTCCAAACCCGGCTGGGAGGAGGAGCACTTTGCGGCGCGGTAGCGACGTCCGATGATGCAAGGGGCAACACATCATCAAGGCAGTCGTACACTCAGCGAGTACATGGCTACATGGGTACATGAATACATTTCTAGCTATTTCATGAATTACTCAAATGATTATGTATATTACACATAATAAGCATACTTTTATGTGTTTATTTTTGTTTCGCAGTCAGCGTCACATGGTGGCCAGCCTTTGGGCTCCTTGAAGGGATGGGCTTCAGCCCACATGTCCAAGGCGACGTCAAGTGTCGACTTCAACTCGGACACACGACACAAATGTCTATGCCTTGTGCCTTAAGGATTACACACGACACAAATACGGCACATGACACAAATGTCCGTGTCGTGTGCCAAGCCGAGACACACGGCACACGGACATCCGTGCCATGTGCCGGGATGAGACACACGACACAAACACAACTATGCCGTGTGCCAAACGGCAGATACACGGCACAGCTCGCGCCGTCCGTAGCTTGGGACGCCGAGCTTCGTGTCGTGTGTCTATCTCTTGGCACACGGCACGGTGGTGTTTGTGCCATGTGTTTTTGTATTTGTGTCGTGTGTATTTTGCGGCACACGACACAATAATTTTATTTTTTAGATGTTTCCTTTGCCAATTATTTTATTTACTATAGAGGCTATGTGTGGTACGCACTCAGCCTAGCAGCACTACACTGTCCCAGTTGCAGGCACTCCAGGTTAGCTCACTGCCATTCGTCGTTCATTGCTATGTACACATGTTTGTCTTGGGTCGTAACAATTGGGTGAAATTTTGTAGGCCCAGCTGGATGAAGTGACCGGCCTAAGCGAGGAGGATTGACGGAAGGCCGAGGAGAACCAACAGCGGCTGCTCTAGTGGATGGCATCGCAGATGGGTACATCACCTCCAGCAAACTTGTTCGCACCGTCTCCATCACCTAGTACTCCTGCTTTTACTCCGGTGAGTTCGAATGAGTTACTAGTGGTAATATCGTTCAATTGTTCTGCCTTCATTTATTAGTGATAATATCATTTCCTTGTCCATGCTTAAACAACCTAGTCATAATAACATTCTATTCTACTTCATTTAGTAGTAGCAATATCTACTAATGATAATAACATTCACATCTCACTGTTTCGTTGACTAGTGTTAATCAACACCTCTCTTGTGCATTCACTTGTGCAGAATCCATCGACGGCATCAAATGACGGGCCACAAGATGAATGCTCGCCATGGGACAAAGCTGCGCATGATTGGTGGCCTTGGGACGAGTGATCTTGTATGTTTGTGATGCTTGTTCATACTTTGTGACAACGATACTCGTGGATGATACCATGTGTTGTGGTAGAAAACACTATCATGTTTGGTTGTTTTCGCTGATGCTAGCGATGCTCACTACTAAATAAAAGAATAAGGCATATGTGACCCATAGGCAAAAATTTAACACTTCATATATATACAATACTTACCCACAAAATGCAATATTTAGCTCCACAACCAACCAACATCTCTCTCTCTCTCTCTGATTCACATGCTGTCACCCCCTTCTGGCTCCTTACCCATCACATTGTAACATGAAGTTTACTCACTTTGTTAGTTGTGTATCTAGTACTGTACGTTTAACCAGATCTGGACATTTGAATAGTGGCTATTGCTGCTCCAAATTGTTAGGACATCGAATCTAAAACCCCCCTTCCTCTCTCTCTCTCTCTCTCTCTTTGGTCCACCAGGCGCGACATGCTCCTCTAGGCGACCTCCTCCCTACCAACCACCTCCTCCGAGTGACCTCCTTCTTTCCATCCACTCCCGTCTTCTATTATGGTAGCAGCTTTCAACGAAGCCATGATGGTCGGCATGACCTAACCTGACATCAACTTCCATTTCTTCAAGTACACGACAACAGCGGTCAGATCCTGCCGGTGGTGAGCAGATCTAGCTAGAGCCGCCAGTGTCGTTGTTTACGCCACAAATGTGTGCATTTTTGGTATATTTGGGCATTTATTTCATTATTGGTATTTTCTCGTAATAATTAAAATTTGAATTGGAAGTGTTTGAAATATTGAATATATTGCAAACAAACTTTATATTCATGTACGTAAGACCGATTTGAGGCCGTACATAGACAATAAAGAGTAAATGCCGCGTCGCTCATTATGTACATGAAATATTGTGAATATCGTGTTGTCTAAGGGTGTTTAAATTGTAGAAAATACAAATAAAGTCTAAAAATCATGATATTTGTCCTAACATCATTATTTTACGCATGGATGTGATGGTAAAAGGTTGAAGAAGTTTAGTAGAAGTTGTCACTACGTTGCTTACTAATGAGACAATCTCCAGAGAAGTTTTAGAGTAAATGAGAACCATTCCATATGATTTGGAAACAATTTGACGGTTGAATTTGATTTTGAAGGAAACCCTTTTTATGTAGGATACTAGAAAACACCTCTGGAAATGGCTTTACAAGGTATCAGTGTTTCAATATATCATCAGAAATATCTCTATATGGTGTATGTAGTGACATTTTACAATGTGCGTCAAAGAATGCCTCTACAATCGATTCGAGAGACTATTTTCTCAAAAGTTCTCAAACTGTGCCTATATGTTAAAGACATATTCTAAAGTGCCAAAAAATACCTCTACAACATAAATAGAGGCAAATTGAAAAGCTACCTCTAAAAAACACCACTACAACTACTTTTTGTTGTATTGTAGACTCATAGCTGTGATAAGACATTCTTGCTGAGACTAATTTTCCCATTTATGCAAATCTTTGAATCTTCATCTTTGTATTTGAATTGTTCAAATATCTATAACAAGAATGCTTAAGGGGCGGGGTGAAAAGATTACAGTCCGCGATGTAGCTCATGACATGGTAGCAGACTCATCCTTCTCGTGCCACTATAGTGCCATGTTAGTATATCTTGTTCGCTTCCTCCACCCCGCATCAATGTCATTCTGCCCCACCAACTCAAGCATGTTCTGGCCGTCTCTGATGCTGCCAACGCATTGCCCACATATGTTATTGTGTACACTGGAAGCTCTAGTGGCTTGTTGTACAACACGCTCACCGGCAGCATCTCCCTACTAGATTCATCAGCACCAGCAATGGAGTAATAACCATGATAGGATTGTCAAAGTTTATGCGCAGCTATGAGTATATGTATTCTTAGCCTGAGAACTACTCCCTCCGTCGCATTGAAAGTGTCGCTATGGTATCCGTGCCAGTCAAACTTTTTAAACTTTGACTAGATTTATAGAAAATATTAGTAATATTTGTATCTCCAAATAAGTTGATTATGAAAGTAGATTCAATTATCTATCTAATGATACTAATTATATTCAATAAATGTTTATAATAATTTTTCATATATTGTTTGGTCAAGTTAAAAAAATTTGACTTCTCGAGAAGCGAGAATGACACTTTCAATAGGACAGAGGTAGTAGATGGTAACACAAGATGCAAGGATTTAGGCAGGTTTGACCTCCTCGTGGATAATAAATCTAGAGAAGTACTATAAGTCTATGCCGATGATGATGTGCACAAACAGAATATCTAAGGTTTCTCCATGTGACTTCTGATGATTCTGTAGGGGTTCTATGTGTCTTTATAAATAATAAGAGGTGCAGGACATGCTTTGTTTCGTTGTCAGTTACTACAAAGTACAAACAAATCAGTTATCGCAAACGAAAAATCTTTCTTTTAAATGGTCTTGCCGTGTACTCCAAATCTTCTTTAATTAAGTCGTGTACTCCACGTCTTCTTTAATTAAGGTTAACTTATTTCCATGTTTTGAACTGTAAACTATTCGAAGTACTTGATAAAGCTACAATTGCAATATTTTGTATAATAAAAAGAATTATACGGGTGATCGTATATCTTAGCCGTTGTTTTTTTCTCTCGAAAACGCAGGAGAGCTGCGCTTCATTATATTAAGAAGAAAACGGGAAAGAACCCGTACGGTCCCCAAATAAAGAGCACACACGCACGAACACAACGCACACAACACACAACTAGACACGACATGGACACCACCGGTAAAAGGATTGCAACAAATAGCGCCTTCAACAAGGTCATGACGTTTAGACGCCACCGCCATCAACTCCGACAAGCCGGATCTGGGCTTTCGCCCATGAAGCCTTGAAGATGGTTGGAAACCTCGGCAATGCCTTCAACAAGGGTGGCCCAAAGCCATGCTCATTGCCGCCAAGGTTGGCACCAGCCAGGATTTCTCCCGGTTCATCTTCACCATCTCCATCTCCAGAGCAGCTTCCAACTCCGTCCCAGGGCTTCACGTCGGTCCACCTCACACCGCGCCAATCCTCCCGCCCGCGTTGGCTGCGACGACACCCCGACCATCCGAACGCGCCGTCGTAACGCGCACCAAACCCTCGCATGTACATCCGTGGAACACGGGCTCCCGAACATGGCCGGCCAGCTCCGGGCGAGCACCTTCCTATTGCCACGCATGCCACCTGCTCCTGGCCTGCTGCCGCACGAGGCGCTACCAGCAGGAGGGGAACGGGTAACGCGCCAGCGGCCAAACCGTCGTCGACGGAGCCATGTCCCTAGAGCAATATAGCCGGCATCGCTGCCACGTCAGCCGAGCCCGCCGTCGCCGCCGCCACCGCGTCCCGCGTCGCCCGAGCACTGGTGCCACCACCCGGCGCCGCGACGTCCGGGCGCCACCCGGGTCACCGCCGCAATGGCAACCGCACCGACACTACCGTCACAAACTCAGCCCTCCAATGCTGCAAAGGGCCCGCACCGTCACATCAACCTCGGGGCTCCGCTAACTCACCGGCATCATCGCAACCCAAGGCACGTGACCGTCGTGCGCGCACAGATTTGAGTCCGACGCGCACAGATCCGAGTCCGACGCACACAGATCCGCGCCTAGCCCCCGGATCCTGCGAGGCCGGCCTCGTCGCCGTCATTTGATGGGGGTGGGGGTGGGGTGAGGGCAGGCCGCAGTGGAGAAACGGAGAGGCGCCGCCGCCGCCCTCCTCGCGGCTGCGCAGCCCGGGCGCGCAGGCCGCTCGGGCGGCGGCGGCCGTGTGGGGAGGCGGCGGGGGAAGACTGGTGCGGCAGCGGCGGGTTAGGGTTCCGCCCGTCGCCCCCGAGGAAGACGCGGGCTCCCCCTACGAGAGATATCCGGATGGAGATGACGACGCGCATGATGAGAGTGACGTTGATCCTCCTGATGGTCGTCCTCGTCGCCTCCCGTAAGTGTTTTTTTAATCAATGTCTCTACGATGTACGGTACTCATCCATTGATGTGCTGGTTGGGTAACTTGCGTGTGTGTGCAGAGGAGAACATCTTAGCCGTTGTTGTCGATACATTGAAAACAGTATGGCCACCTACACCACACAAGTTCTATTTTGCTGGTTCCCCATCCGTGCAAAGTAGGCCAATATCTTCATGTAGCCAGTAACCACTCACTTTGCAAACTAATCGATCTTTATGGTTTTCTGACTAAGATGAATGACCTGGTCGCACCAGCCGAGACAATCTCAATATGCAAATGATCATGCTCTTCTTAATCTGATTATGAACACATCTATATGTGATGATCATCTATTCCTGCCACCCACTTAAACTTCTATATTATCTATATTAGTTTTCTCTATTATCTTACCTGTGCTGGACGTCCTAACAAAACTTCAGAAGAACAAAAATGATCAGCCAATCTTCAATCCAAGTGGCATGGTCTGTACCTTGCGCCGTTGCAACCTGCTCGAAGCTCTTTCCACCTTTCTTCTTCTGTTTACTGTCAATGATAAACACTCACCAATCGACTATCAGCATCAGAAAACGTACGCTAGACATCAGAATATGCACATACCACTTGACATATTCTCCCTTCTGTCTCTCGTATTCCAAGTGGACGCAGCTGCAATCAATATGGATAGTCATCATCTGTCATTCTTGTTGTTTCTTGTCCACCCCGCATCAACTTAATGCTTCAAAGCAGCCTTCTCCTTTGGTGTACGCCTTATTTCATGCTAGAGTCGAAGGACAAGCAATATATGTGGATTAACAACCTATCAAATACGTACTTAGGAGGAGGAAGTTGAGTTAAGGCCATATAGGTCACATATCTGCAAGCAAAATAGGAAAATATCGTCATACGAAAAATTTGGACTTCACGTTTCCTGGGACAATACGCCATATTTTAATTGACATACAATTTCTACTAGGCAATAGCATGGTCACGTGTATGGCCTGGTTAATTCGCTTCTCGTTAGATATAATGCAACTGCTCAAAAACTATTGATAGTGGTAAAGGTGGGTAATTTAGATCATGTTTGATCTATTGTGGATATGATTCGTCGAGCATCCAATTCAATGGGCACATGTTTTTCTTTTGTGATAATTTATAAGATCTCCAATTAGTAAATATAATATTCTAATGCCCGAACGGCACCAAATGTGAACTCTAAAGTTTAAATGAATCTGACTCAGAAAACAATAAGACGTGCAAGGATCTGATAACATGGTTAAAATGCAATGAACAAACACAGATAATAATATAATAAAATCATAATTGTGTATATTCCATGGTACAGTATTACAGCAAGGTAATAACACCACTTGCGGCCCCAATGACAGCAGATAAGAAACTACAATACCCACTTAGTCCCAGAATTTGCCATCCCTGCAGCTGCAGCGTTCAAGGGAAAGCCGGTCGGAACCACATTGGAACTTGAAGAGCATGACTGCTTGGTCCATAATAGTTGAGGAAGGTGACCCTGCCACTAGGATGATTATTATGATAACTGCTTGGTACTCTATAGTTGATGAAGGTGCCATTGCTATCAGGAAGATTATGTTTACTCAGATCAATGTCAACAACATCAAAGTCAGTGATATCAGCAATGTATACATGACTTGCTTTTAAGTCTCCATCTGGCTTCGATACTGGAACATAGAATGGATAGTTTGGCCCTAGGAATAAAGCTTGATCACCAATATCATGAACATCTTCCTCTCTAACTGCATCAAAATCTATCTCAAGAACATCAGCCCCATGCACGAAAAAGTTCCATTGGTTCCGGAATGTCTTCCTGTTGCCAGCTTGTCTATGGCACATGATATGTTCCCCATACGGGCTGACAATTAGAAGATTGTTATTATTCAAAGATGGGGCGAGAATGAAATCACGCACTTCCAGGTGTGACCTTTCTGAGTAACTGGTGTTCCAATATAATAATTTAGGATGTCCCCCTTTTTTGTCCAAGTCCCATGACCATAGCTCGCCATTTGAACAAATGGCCATAATTTCACCACTGTGAAAAATAGCATCAGAATATTTCATGCAGTATGGCACTGTGGGATTCTCCAAGAAAAACCAGTGGTCGCTCCCAGCCATATTATAGGCCAACTGGGTGGGCGATATAGCAATGGCAAAATGGCCATTAGCTTCATCAGGAGTTTGGCAGAGTTGTACTCGTTTAATATCATACCATACCCTCACATCTTCTAGCATCAACCAGGGCAGATGAATGCAAGCTCCTGTAATAGGATTCAAAAGTATGCAGGAGTGTCGTTCGTGAGTACCAGAAGTCACTAACCATTCATCTTTCCCACCTATCCACCGACTATGTCTGAACTCGTCTACCTCAACAAAAAATGTCTCCCTAGGAAATGTAATATTTTGGATAAAAAATATGCCTCGGTAACCTTCATCCGGATGCTCCCAATCAATATCGCCCTCGACAGAGGGAGAGCTGAGTAACGTCGGAGCACCAGGTCGAAGGCGACGGTTCTCAGCATATAGCTTTCTCCAAACTTGACTAACGAATGGAAAAGTAAGTGTGGACAAGGCATCAAGACGGTCACGAATCAGCCTGATACAATCCAATGGTAGATCGGAAATAGAACTTGCTGCAAGCATGTAAGCAAGTGTGTCAGATCAAAACTTTCAACATTGCATGTATGACAATGTGGAAGCTGCCTGGATTCAAGTTTAAGCGGCACAGCAGAAACTATGAAATTTCACTTACATTGATTTGTAGGGTCACAGCTGAAGAGGCGTGGTGGTTGTATGGTGGAGTTGCTTCTAACCGCAGAGCAGAAAGTTGAGACGGCGTTATACATTTGCCCGCTCATGTCGCCAGCCATCTGCTCCATGATCAGCGCTGTGAAGTCGTGCATCCAATTGCGCACATGCTCGGAGAGGCTAGAAATACATATGCAGGGAAAAAATATAAATAAACCTATATGGAGAGAGAAGAGGCTCGGCACATTGTGCTGCCACAGATTAGCTAGGCGAAGTCATCAGTTACTTACTCCGTGAGGAAAATCCGGGTTATAATTGGTCCCTGGCCCTCAGCGCCGTCATGTCTTGCAACAAATGTAGCATGCTTGAAGGCCCCACCAGAGCCTCCACGAACACTGAAGAGAACATCAAAGCCATCTGCATAAATTGATCAATCCCACATGTAATTACCGACCAAATATTTTTAGAACATGAATTACAGTTCCTGTTGACAAAATATTTTTCTTAATAAAAAAACACCAGAAGTAATACGAATAGAATCGTCAACATAGCATTTGATTCTGAAAGTACTGGTAATTAAATACACACGTTACCTCCATGATATCTCAATGTCAGGCAGCTATGCGAATCTCCGGCAACGAAATTCTCACCCTGGGTAATCTCCCAGGACATTTCGTGCCTGTGACCGCCAGCCCGTACAAGGGAATGTTGATTCATGTTCAAGGGCGCCGCCAGAGCCAGCGCCGGCGCCGCTGCCGGCGCGAGAGCAGCCCGTGTAACATTCTCCATGGAGGCACTGATGGCGTTGTGGTGCTCCGCGTACATGGAAGCCATGGCGAATCTAGCTAGCTAGCAGCCTAGAACGACAGGGGCCTATATCGACAATAAGCTGGTAGGCTCGATGGAGCGGCGGCGCGCGTGCTGGCAAAGAATGGATTGGCGAGAGCTGCCTGGTGTCTGGACAGCGCCGTGGAGGGGCTATAAATACAGCACGATGGGGCGCCTTGTCAAGGTAGGGTTTCCTGGCGGCGCGAGCCCATTTCAGATGCAACTGTGAGCGCGGGCTCGGGCATATTTTGAACGGGGTCTGAACACGCGTACGGGGGTGAAAAATGGCGCACAAAATGAAATACCAAATTTCGAATATTTTTTGACCCAACAATTTTTGATATTCGATTGGTATAAACCTACAAACGTAAAACATACATTCATAAATGCGTAGAAGCCGCGTATACCGCAGCGGGCCACGACAAGGCTGCTAACATTTATTCAGCGGTAGCAAAAATTCAATTTGAAGTTCGAAATGGCTGTAGGAAAAACATGTCTTAAATTGTATTTTAAAGAAATCCAATATATTATTGTTGAATAATTTGGAATCTGAAAATCCATTTCATATATCTTTATAGATGCTTCAACCAAAGAGTTCGGTTGGAGTCAAAAAATGAAAACTTATGTTAATACATGTATAGACACAACTACAAAGATGCCAGAAATTTTAAGTTCGAAATTCTGTAGGAAAAAATGGAAGAGACTCAGAGTTGTGATAGAATATTCTTAATTTATGCTGAGACTAATTTTCCCGACTCGTCTCCAACAATTTATGTAAATATATTAGTATTTGCATTCTTGAAAAAACTATAATATAAATGTTTAAATGTCAAGGCCAATCTACTTATATATAAAAGACGCAACCCACTATGAGGTTTTTAATGACTATTCTCTTGATCCACGTTGCGCCACATCATCCCAATTAATTTCAACCATTAGATAAAGAATGGGTCTTAAATATAATACCATCTATATGATTTTCTTGGCTATTTGTTGCCACACAATCATCATCTTACTAAGCAGAAGCAATTATAATTTTTTTTATCGCTATAGCTGTTATGTTGGAGCACATAATACAACATGTTGCCTTACACAGTGCTTGGTCTTTATAATGTTTTATTAATGCGCTTCCTCTCAAATCTCTTTAAAGTCATAGGACAATGAACCAGTTTGGCTCTATCTCAAGGTCTGTCTAGACTATACACATCATTCTATTATCCATCAAATTTATTTGGGTTATGTTACAACTTAAAATAGCTTAATAAAACCGCTATCACGGGTGTTTTTAGGTTCTTGATCTAATTCACTTTTATATAGAGTTTTTGTGTTCTAGCATTAATACAAAATTATTTTTCCTCTATCATTTCCTTATGTATATACATTACAACTATTTGATTCCATTGCCTTTTACTTTCCAATGAACAATTGTATATAGAAGATTCAACACTTAAGTGAGACATAAACGTGAATTCTTTCTCCGACACATATGACTATGTTTTTGTTAGTCACATAACTACTTATTAGTTTAAGATTATAATTTTAAAATTAATATCTTTTAGTCCGCTGCAACGCGCGGGTAATCAACTAGTACTATAGATGGCAATGTACACTAATACCATAACGCTCTGCAGCGGCTGGTCAAAAGGCACCTCGAGTGGCAGACACGAAAACCGCCACAAAGCATTTATCACTACGAGGTTAGATTCCTAGTCGCGGTCTCATGCTCGCGATTGTCCTAGTATCTAGATTAGTTTAAAAAAGCGTCGGTGGCAGTCCTTAATCACATTACAAAATGACGGCAGGTCACAACACGTTGCTGGGAACCTCCCTAGAAGCCTGTCTGTTCGCGTCCATGCGTCACGCGATGGGCTGCACCGGAGGAGGAAGAGAGGGAACCCGTGCGAGGAAGGCCTCCACCGTCGGAGGAGGAGGAGAGGGAGCCAGCGCCGCCGCAGCTGCGCCGGAGGAGATAGTCGTCGCCGCCACCGCGGCCACAACCTTGTCGAGGCCCCTACAGCCACCACGTCGGATCAAGGAGGCAAGCAGCGCGAGAGGACTGCGGCGGACACCGACGGGGGCTGGAGGAGGAGAAAGAGGACTGGGCGGCGCATCGGAGCGTTCACCAAGAGCTCCGCCCGCCGGCACTAGGAGTGCCACACGCTCCGTGTGCGGCCCCAACGGTCGCTCTTGCTCCCTATCCGAGGAGCCGCCCTTGCTCCCTATCGGAGGAGGAAGCGAGAGAAGGAGGAGGGTGTCCGGAGGTGGAGGAGAGGGCACCGGAAGGAGAGAGGAGGAGGGGCACAGCCTAGATAACCCTAACCCTAGCTAGAGGTGGCGGTGCGGCGCACGAGTGCGTGCCACTACCACGCCCACTGTTGCTTATTTATAGGAGGTTGCGGTTCGTTGTGGCGGACCCTTTTAAAAAACCAATAGCGGGCCTGTCACCCCATAGCTGTGGGCACATGGTGTTCGCCACTATGTTCAACATATAGTCGCGGTCCTTGCTACGTAGCGTCATGTAGCAGCGAATGCCTCAAATGACTACTACTGTGGTATAAATGGTGTCCGCCACTACGGAGCGTTATTGTAGTGGTGGTAAAAAACGGTTGCAAAGTCGTCATTTCTGCAATAGCATCATGCACTTACTAAAAATGATTTCTTTGTGATGGATATTATTTGGGAAAATGCACGTAAGACATCAGTTACGAGCATTTTGAAAACTGCCACAAATTCTCAGCAGGGGGTCCCCAACACTACGGAAAACGACTTGTTTGCCGTGTGTCTTTTATCGGACACACGGCAAAGAAGAGATGTGCGTGTGCCAAAAAAAGACACACGTCAAAGAAAAAACACACGGCACAAAGAGCTTTGCCGTGTGCTACCTAGGCAAACACACGGCAAAGGGGAACTTTACCGTGTGCAACTGCCGAGCAAACAAACACACGCAGCCCCTCACGCGCCCCGACTCCCCCCAACACACGCGACCCCCACGCGCCCCGATTCCTCTCTCCCCTTCCTCTCCCCGAATCCTCTCTCTCACGCGTGCCTCCGCTCCCTCTGCTGCCCGAATCTTCCCTCTCATGCGCGCCTCCGCTCCTCGGGCCTACAACTCCTCTCCCTCACTCACCCCGACCTCCCCTCTCTCTCCCTTGCCTCCCCTCTTCTGCCCCCTCCGCTCGCCCCTCACCACCTCAGGGCGAGGAGCGGCGGCGGAGGCCATCGGGGCATGGAACGGGATCCGGTGGCGGCATGGGATCTGATGGCGACGGGATCCGGTGGCGGCGGCGGCGGGATCTGGCGTCAAACGGCGGCGGCAGAATTGGTGGTGGCAGCGGCGGGATCCGGTGGCGGTGGCGGCGGGATCCGGTGGCGGTGGCGGCGGGATCTAGCGTCAAAGGGCGGCGGCGGCGGCGACAGGATTGGTGGCGGCAGTGGCGGGATCTGGTAGCTTCGCCGTTCGACCGCGGGCGGTGATGGAGTGGTGGTGGAGCGGATCAACTTCCGGCAGGGTGATCTCTCTCTCTCTCTCTCTCTCTCTCTCTCTCTCTCTCTCTCTCTCTCTCTCTCTCTCTCTCTCTCGATTGGTGGCGGCAGCAGTAGGATCCCGACGGCGCGGTGCCGGCAGTTTCCGGGCGGCAACTCCATGGCGCAGTGGTGGCCGGCGACGGTGTGGTGGGGCCAGCAACCCCTCTTCGGCCTCATTTTTTATTTTTTTGAATTTGGTTTGCCGTGTGTTTGAAAGAATGCACACGGCAAAATCGTTGTGCCGTCTAAGCTTTTGCCGTGGGTCATGTGTTGTGTGCGATCCACGGCAAAGTCTTTGCCGTGGGTATTCCGGGATTTGCCGTGTGCCTTGGACACACGGCAAACAAGTCGTTTCCTGTAGTGCAACCGCCATTACAAATCAATTTATAGTGGTAGAAAACACTATCAGGATTGGTTGTGACATCAAATCTAAAACCTCTCTCTCTCTCTCTCTCTCTCTCTCTCTCTCTCTCTCTCTCTCTCTCTTTCTCTCTTTGGTACTGTACGTTTAACCAGATCTGGACATTTGAATAGTGGCTATTGCTGCTCCAAATTGTTAGGACATCGAATCTAAAACCCCCTTCCTCTCTCTCTCTCTCTCTCTTTGGTCCACCAGGCGCGACATGCTCCTCTAGGCGACCTCCTCCCTACCAACCACCTCCTCCAAGCAACCTGCTTATATTCCATCCTCTCCCGTCTTCTCTTGTGGTAGCATCTTTCGACGAGGCCGTGATGGCCAGCATGACCTAACCTAGCATGAACTCCCATTTCTTCAAGTACACTACGAAAGCGATCAGAGCCAACCGGTGGTGAGCAGATCTGGGTAGAGGCTGCCTCAGCGCAAGGCGATGACGTCACAAGAAAAATGACCTCTAGGCACGTTTATATTGTTACATTTTTGTAACCATGTCTACATCAGTAGCTAGAGACATTTTTTGACATGATTTTGAGAACTTGTTAACATGACATGGTCTTCGAGATGCATTAACATTAGTAATATGATAAACATGTTTTCGACATGTTTTCTAAAACATCATAAAATATTACGATTTCAGACACGCTTTCAATCATCGCTATCCAACGTAAAGAAGCTTGTTGATATGTTTCTGAGGGCATCTCAAAATGATATGACATTTAGAGATGCTTTAACCATATCCCACGAGATCAAACGCGTTTTTTGACACATTATTGGAACCGTACAAAAAATGAGATGATAGTAGACATGTTTTTATTGTATCTACCCTCATCTAGAGACATTTTTGACATGCTATTGAAAATCTAGAAATGCTAAAGCACTAAGAGAATATGAGTATAAAATAATATATGTTCATAGAAAATCAATTTTGCTTCCTAGGTGAGATGGTTTAATGAGCTTGTAGAAAACAAAGAGGTCACAGATTCTACATAAATAAGTCAATCGTTTAGAACATGATTTACAATAATATTTTAGAAGCATTATATACAACGTGTTCAATAAAATCGTGTCTAAGATATTAGCATGTCACAAAACATGTCTACTCCAATACATACAACACATTCATGAAAACGTATCTATAAGCATATCTATGCTTTATAGCATCTATATTGAATGTCTTGTACTTTAATAGACATGTTTCAAAAATTATATTTATCAAGCTTTGACACGGTACGTTCGGAGACGCTTCGGACACGATTTATAAAAACATCTCTATATTTTGATTGAGACGAAATAAACATATCTAGAACTTAAATAAATGATATCTAATAAGGAGGTGTTTTCTAGTAGTGATGGCCAGAGGGTCGGAAGCAGTAGTAGCCCGTACGGGCTGATACTGGGCTGCTGTCCCTTTTTGTTGGCATAAACAACAATAGTGGCGGCTACAATCCTTTTTTATTGCATTTAAAATCTAAAATAGACGTGGGTAGCGGTCAACTGGCCATTAAAAATAAGTATTTTCAATAGTAATGTTTCAATGACAGATTTGATATCTGTAACTGAGACCACTTTAGCCTCCGCTAAAAATCGTTGTAGTAGTGGTATTAGTGTAGTCTATCCTGATCTTCTACCTCTCTTCACCAATATCGTTCTGCCCTGACAACTCAAGCATGGTTTGGCAGGTTCCGGCACTACCAACACCGTTCCCACACTATGGGAAAAACGAAATATGTCGAGTGTATTTACTCGGGCATTAGATAAACAACATGTTTGTCGAGTGACAAAGTAAATACACTCGGTAAAATAAATGTACTCGGTAAAAACCTCTTTACCAAGTGTCAAAATAAATACACTCGATAAAGAGGAGAGTTTGCCGAGTGCTTTTTATGGCACTCGGACAAAGAAGTTTTTGCCGAGTGTATTATATTTTACACTCGGCAAAAATAATGGTGTGCTGAGTGCTTTTGTATACACTCAGCACTATCCTAAAAACAATTTCCTACCTTACACATGCAACATGAGTTACTCCATGTTAAAATTTGGTAATTTTTTATCTTTGTTTACTATATTTACATAATTAATTACATTTCAAGTAATTTTTAAATAAAAACAAATTTGAATACATGTGATTCAAATAATAAAATAAAATGAGTATAAAAATTATACTCATGTTAATTAGCCCAATTTCTGATATTACCCATGAAAGAAAAATAAATTTGACACATATCTTTTCAGAAATCTGATCGCTAACGTATGTCCGCATGATTTTTAAATTCTAAAAAGTAAAAAGTTAGAAAAATCATAATATTTGTTATGAGACGGTGGTATCACACGTGGAGGCTACAATAAAAAGTAGAGAAGATTTTGTAGAAGTTTATATGTATGAGCTTACAAAACTAGGAATCTCTAACCGCAGAATTTAGAATGAGTTATTAAATTGATGGACGGATTGTATTTTGACTTTAAATCATTTGTATAGTTAATATATCATACATAATAGTGTCATACTAAAATTTGATTATTTTTATATTTATTTCCTAATTTTTTTAAAAACAATTGAATTACGAAGGAAATTTTTTACCGAGTGTCAAAAATACTCAGCAAAGAAGCGTTTGGCCGAGTGTTTTTTCGTGACACTCGGCAAACACGCCACGTCAGCGATCCATCTCCACGAAACGGTGATCTCTAATTGGTCTAGAAAACAAACACCGGTTCCTCTCTTTTCTCTCTAACAGCCTCACCGCCTCTCATCTCTCTATCTTATCTCTTCCAAGCGATGGCATGCAATGGCATCCCCCATCGACGCTGCTCCCCCATCGGCGACGCAGCAGCTGGCAACTCCGTCCTCCTCCGCGCGGCGGCTCGCATCAGCACGTGACGGCACCCGAGGGCCTCCCCATCGATGATGCTCCCCCATCGGCGGCGCAGCAGCTGGCAACCCCGGCCTCCTCCGCGCGGCGGCTCACATCGGCACGCGACGGCACCCGACGGCCGCCCCCATCGGCTGCGTAGCAGCTGGCGACCCCAGCCTCCTCCGCGCGGCAGCGCAACTGCGGCTTCAAGGCTAGGGAATCTGAGGCGGCGACGCGGCCCATGGAGACTCGGCACTGGCTCCAAGGCAGCGGCTCCCAGGCGGCAGCCGCGGTGGCAGCTCCCTGTGCGGCGGGCCTGCCATCGGGCGGCGCATGGCCCTGCACGGGGCGGCAGGTGTCGCGACGACCGTGTGCGGGTGCCGATGCCGGCGGTGGCGGTCGGTCAACCGGCTCTCTCTCTCTCTCTCTCTCTCTCTCTCTCGAGGCACGGCCTCGGAGCACGGCGGCATGGTGGGAACATAGGCAACTTTCATTTTTTTCAGAAAAAATGTACCGAGTGTAGCGAGTGCGAAAGCGCTCAGCAAAGAGCATTTTGTCTATAGAAGCTGTTGCACTCAGCAAAGCTTTTACCGAGTGCATTGGTGGCTTTGCCGACTGCATTCGGCACTCGACACATATGAGTTTCCCGTAGTGCCATATGTTTTGGTGTACAACGGAAGCTCTAGTAGTTTGTTGTACGACATGCCCGACATAACCAGCAACATCTTCCCGACTTTCCCATTGAATTCAGCAGCACTAGTAATGGAGTAATAACCGTGATATGATTGTCAAAGTTATGCTATGGTACACTACGGGGAATATCCAAGTATGCCTAGAGTTAAGTTGTTTGCCGAGTGTTCTTTTTACGGATACTGGATAAACAACGTCTTTGTTGAGGGCCATATAAAATATATTCGACAAACTCGCCAAATAAGTAAAAACTTTTCGTTTCCTCCTCTCAAACTTTTTCGACTCACACATATGACCTATGTAACTCCATGATAAAATTTAAAGTTTTTTCTATTTATTTACTATATTTAGTTAATTAATTACATTTCAAACAATTTTTTAATCAAATCAAATTTGAACTACAAGTGATTCAAATAATAAAATAAAATGAGTATAAAAATTATATTTATATTATTTAGCACAATTTAGGACCTTACCCATGATAAATAAAGAAATTTGTCATAGCTTTTGTAAGAAATATGACCGTTAACGTTTATGCGAATGATTTTTAAATTCTAAAAAAATCAAATAATATCAAAAAATTATAAGATTTGTTATGATGTGATGATATCACACGTGGAAGCTACAAAAAAAAGTAGAAAATGTTTTACAAATTTATCACGCACATTGTTTACAAAACGGACAATCACTAAAGAAGCACCTTAGAGTTGAGAATGAGTGATTAAAATTTGGAGTCAAATTGATGGACAAGTTTTATTTTGACTTCAAATTAATTTGTATTGACAATAGATCATATAAATTGTCATGCCAAAATTTTCTTAATTTTAGAATCTATTTGCTATTTTTAAATTCTTTTAAGTACCAAGATTTTTTTACGGAGTGCCGGAGAAGATACTCGGCAAAGAAACCCTTTGCCAAGTGTTTCTTCCGGGCACTCGGCACACAAGCCACGTTAGCGATCCGTTGCATCGCTATTGGTCTATTTCTTCTGCTCCGGATCTCTCTCTCCCTCCCGTATTCTTTCTCTCCCCCACATCATCTCTCTCTACCTTATCTCTCTCCCACCGCATCTCTCTCTGCCTTATCTCTCTCTTCTTTCCAACACTGGATCTCTCTCTCCCTTATCCCTCTTCTCTCCTCCGGGCATGGCGGTGTGCCGGCGGTGGCGGTGCGGCGGCAGCCCTATCAGCAGGAGGTGCGGCGGCGGCGGGTCGGCATGGGCCTCCGGGCGAGCGGGCGGTGGCATCCAGGCAGGTGGGCGCGCGGCGGCAAGCGGCAGGCAGGTGGCGCGCGGCGATGAGCTGTAGGCACGCGGCGAGCGGTGCGTGGTGGCGGGCTGTAGGCGCGACGGCGGGCTCAGGCGGGCGCGGTTGTAGCACGCTGCGAGATGGGGCACAGCACCGGGACATGGTGGGGGCTGACGTGCAGCATTGAGGCCTCTTGTTTTTTCTTCTAAAAAATGTTTGTCGAGTGCCCCTCCTGGCACTCGGATAAGGCTTTGCCGAGTGCGGCAGTTGACAAACTCTTTGCCGAGTATTTTAGAGGGTTTGCCGAGTGCATCCGGCACTCCGCAAATGTAACATCTCGCCTCTCTGGGCCAAGCTGGCTTACTCCTGTCAGCTTAATAGGCCCTCAAGATTTTTCTCACAGACACTAGCCTTTTTTT
Source organism: Chloris gayana (assembly GCA_031894775.1). Classification (NCBI taxonomy): domain Eukaryota; kingdom Viridiplantae; phylum Streptophyta; class Magnoliopsida; order Poales; family Poaceae; genus Chloris; species Chloris gayana. The sequence continues at coordinate 56,627 of JAUNZO010004209.1, forward strand.
CGCACTTTTGTCCTTATTAGTGCACATCCGGAAAACCTCCCGGTCGGTCACCCATCCCTAAATTACTCCAAACTAAGCACGCTTAGTCTCGCAGTTCTGTAGAGATGAGCTTCCAGAAAAAGAAGCTGCAACCTGTTGACATAAGTATTCTATCAATCCTATTAAGCTCTGAGTCAGGATGTTACAGCAAACTGTCGTTTTCCCGTAGTGGGATGAGTATAGGTATACGTAATACAAGATGAAAGAATTTTAGCAGCTTAGGCTCTTGTCAGGATAATAGTTCTATAGGGAAATTGCAAAACCAGTCCAATTTTAGACTCTAATACTGAAAATGGTCTTATTTTCATAAGTTTGCAAAATCGGTCATGTTTTTTTGAATCTGAAGCAACGAGTATGTCCTATTCTTGGTTCCTGTGCTCGGCTGCACTCGAGCTTTTGCCTGTTTGGTTTCGCATCCACACCCGTGCCTGCCGCTGCTGCTACCAAATGTTGTAACTTTGGGTGTGTTTGGTTGGAGGGACGAAGAGGGATGGGACGATGTCATCCAGGGATATCATTCTTTTGTTGGTGTTTGTTTCAGCGTAAAGGAGGGACAATGTCATCCCTCATAGGAATATTTCCTCAATATGCTGGATGAAGCCATCCCTCAAAATTGGTGGGACAAAGCCATCCACCTTTACCGATGACGCTTATTAATAAAAGATTATTGAGATTTAACGCGTTAAATGAATAGTTAGTATACTGAAGAATTAGCATTTGTAAGTACAAAAATGTTAGTTGGTGAGTAATTTATTAACTAATCTAAGTATGATTAGTGTTAATTAGAAATTGATGTAATTGATTAGAGATGATAATGATTAGATAATATTAATATCTGACATTACATATTATTTTATATATTATTAATAAATTAAGAATATAACTAGATAATGATTGTTGTCCCCTTCGTCATCATCCCTTCAACCAAACAAAAAATAGGGATGACTCTATCCATCGAAGCAAATACCATGATGAGTGATGTCGTCCAGAATATCATGGATGATGACTCTGTCCCGTCGCTCTTTGACGCTCAATCAACCTTGCATTTAGGAATTAATATCACAGTACCAAATTTGTTTTAAATAAAACAAATGAGAGAGGGGACCACACTTAATAAAACTGCAACTATGACGTCACACTGAGACAGAGACAGAGATACCACACTGCATAAAACAATAGGTATTACACTGGACTGAGTTAGAGAGAGGAATGATGGCACTTGATAAAACAATAGGTATTAGACTGGACTGAGTAGAGAGAGCGAGAGGAACCACTACACTTTATAAAACAATTGGTATTGCATTGGACTGAGACACTGAGTTAGAGAGAGAGGTATATTGCGATAAACAAAACCAGCGAATACGACCAAGCAAACCGTATTCTGTCGGCTGCACAACAGACCAGCAGCAGCGGCGTGACGGACACAACCAGCGGCAGAAAGGCAGAGAAGCACGGCGATGCGACGGAGACAAGCAGCAACGTCGGCAGGTTCGGTCACACACGCAACAGCATGGCAGCTCAAGAAGCCTGCAACACAGGGTGTCCAGGTCTGTGCAGGATTGGAGCTGTTGACATGGGTTTTATTACTTTTACCTACCGCTGCCGTCAAGGTCAAGGTGCTATCCATTTAAAACCTTTGCCGCAGCCACGTTCCAGGTTTGCTTTTAATCGAAACAAAATGAATGGACGCATGAGCTAGGATTGACGAGGAAACCGTCAACAATTGCTGGAGAGTTTGCAGACCTCAATTAACCCTCGCCGTGATGGCGATCAAATATGCAACTTATTAAACTGTTTGTTGAGGAGGCAAGTTTGGGCCAACAATTTCCTCTTCACACAACTTCAGTAACTTCTATCTCATAAACTTCTTCCACTACTTTTTTAGCTTTCAACAATTTGACTTAGTTAACCTCGATATCACAAACGACATCTTGGTTACAAGAACAGCTGAGGGTACAAATATTTCGAACAACGAAGTGATGAATCTGTTTGACAGATCTCCCACGCTGGGCCCAAAGGCCCAAGCAGCCCATCACGCGCCCTGATCGGGGCGCCCAACCCTAATGGTCGGTGGGCCCCTGTGACACTGCGCAATATAAAAGGAGGTGGGGGCCGGGGCACGCAGCACGAGGTTCACCTGCGCCGCCAGCACCCCACCGACATCACCGGACACCTACTTATCTAGGTCGCGCAGCCGAGTCACGGGAAGTCCCGCCGCCGCCACGACGACGAACATCGACACCCTCGCGCTTTGGTTCGACGCCATCCTCACACTCGACATGTCGGGAACCGAAGGCGCGACCGGATCTGGATCGGCACCGGCGACATCTTCGCCGGCCCTCACCAACTCCACCGCGCCCGCCTTGACGACGCAGATGGCGCCGTCGTCCTCTTCCATGGATCGTCACCCGATCCACATCTCCGGTATGGATCTCACCTCTCTCTCTCTCTCTCTCGGATCTCGGCGACTAAGATGCTTACTACTACTAGACTAGATCGATGACTAGATCCCTTGTTTTCTAACAATGGTACCGAGCCTCGTTTTGCCATCGATTAGAACTAGTAGTAGCAGATCTCGATCTCGTTTGGATCGAGAACAGAAATCCAGTTGAACCCTAACCCTAGCTCGGAACCCTAACCCTAGATCTACCCCATCGGAAACAGAGACGCGCGAGTTTCGGGCGTACCTGGATCTCGCCGTCCGGAGGCCTCCTGCCCAACACCGCCGCTCGTCGGCGTCGGAACAGATTGCCGCCAAAGGATTGCTCGATGGTGGCGCGCTCACCCACGGGCGAACGCGCACGCCGGCGAGAAACCCCATGGCGGCGCATTTTCTTCCTCGGCAGAACACGCGTCGGTGCCTCGTGCACCGCGCCGGCACATCGACGCCTCGCCGTCGCTCGTGTGTAGAAGAGGATCCGAGAGAACTTTTGGGGGCTATCGGTGAATAGAGGGGGAGAATAGAGCGGGCTTGCAGAGAGGTGAGGGAGGTGGCTGCCGCGGCGTCGCCGGTGGAGCCACCCCTCACCGCCGCCGGCGGCCGGAGGCGCGCGCGCGCGAGAGGAGCCGCACCACCGTCGTCGGTGCGGCGCACGAGGAAGTGGCAAGAGAGGAATGGGCTAGGGTTTCCGGAAGAATCGGTTCACCGGTTTTATTCGGGCGAGAACCACGCGCGGCCGTTGGATCCGGACGAACGGCCGAGATCAAGGCGGGGCGGAAGGGCAGCGGCGCGCTGGGCCGATTCGGCGGCCCAGCCGCTGGCTGCTGGGCCTCGAGCCCACTACCGGAGCGCACACAAATAAAAAAAAAAAGGGGAAAAGGAAGGCCGCGGGCTTCACAGTTTTTTGGGCCGTAAGGCCATTTTTTCTGTTTCGGGCTGCGCATAGAGAATGGGCCTGCGTTTCTTAATTTTTTGGGAATATGTTTTTTCGCGGGCCACAGAATTTTGGGCCTGTTTCTTGCACCAGTATGGGCTCGTGCATAAATAGAGAATGGGCCAAATTGAGCATTTTGAACAGTAGATCACCGGAATGGTTTTTTGACCATATTTAAGTCTGTTTTGAGTGTTTTTTGCACTATTTAGATTAAATTTTGTCTCTGTAATTTTTGAACCAACGGGATAATTTTACAGAGAATAAAATTTCAGATAATTATGCTACTGTTCATAGATTTTTTAAGACATGTTTCTGCTACAAGATTAATTATGGGATGAAATTGATGTTTTCTAAAATTAAATTTCGAACCAACGAGAGAAATTTAATTTTTAGCTGCATTTATTTCTGTTATATGTCATTGTGATTTACTGACCAAAGTTGTTAATTGCAATGTCATATTAGACCATTTATGTGTTATTTGTCTATTTTCTGCCCAACGGTGATGTAGACTTTAATACATGGCATGGTAGTTTCTTTTGTGACTATTGTTCTCACTTTTTCATGTTGTTTTCAGGATCCTCTCCGATGAACAGCCTCAAGGACATTCCTGTCCTGAAGGGCGACAACTATGGAGAGTGGAAGAGGAGACTTGACTTCGCTTTCATCCGTGGCGAGGTGGAATGGGTCGTGAACACTCCGTGCCCAACAGAGCCGCCTGCTTTAGTCGGGGCGCAGATGAGTCCGATGACTCTTGGGTACAGAGACAGAGGGATTATGCTCCCACCATCTCTGTGTATCGGATTGAGCACGGGAGATGGGTGCTAGACAACAAGAAGTGCATAGCCTTGGTCAGAAACACTATTGAGCCCGCTATCTTGGGCTCAATACCGGAGGAGGAGACCATTGCTTGGGTACCTCAAGAGGATAGAGAACCAGTTCACTGGTTCTTCCGAACTTATGCCACCCAGCTGCTGAAGCAGTTTGTTAATGAGAAGTACAGCGGTGGTGGTGTCGGAGAGCATATCCTCAAGATGAGTGGGATGGTTCGAGAAAATGAGACCCATGCGGATAAACATAGATGACAAGCTGCTATAGCATTTTGTGTTGCTGTCCTTGCCAAAGCAGTTTGACAATCTTATTGGGAACTACAACATGAAAGAGAATGATTGGACGCTTGACCAGCTCATCGCCAATTGCATTCAAGAAGAGGACAGAGTGAAGAACCAACATGGTGGATTTCCTGTCAACAATGTTAAAGATAACAAGGGCAAAGGCCCTAAGTATCCCTCCAACAATGCAAGGGACAGGGGTCCAAGGCATCAACCGCAGCAGGGCGGACCCACGGTGGAGAAAGATGAGTGCATGCACTTGTGGCAAGAAGGGGCACTACAAGAAGGATTGCCCACAGTGGCTCGGGATGATGCTGGACAGAAAGCAAGGTGAGAACTTAATCACTTTTATTAATGAATCCTTGTATGTTGATTATTCTAGATCCACTTGGTGGATTGATTCTGGAGCAACTATTCATGTTGCAAATTGTATACGAGGGTTTCAGAACGAGGAGGGCAACAGCAAGAAACGAAGGTACCATTAGAGTGGCCAATGGAGTTGAAGCCAAGGTGGAAGCCGTAGGAGATCTTCACCTACAGCTTGCGGATGGCTTCATACTTAGGCTTAGAGATGTCTTTTATGTACCTTCGTTACAAAAGAATTTAATTAGTGTCTCTCGTTTGGATTTTGATGGATATGATTGCCATTTTGGTAATGGCAAGTGTGAATTGTGGTTTAATAACGATTGCATTGGTTTTGCATCCTTACAAGATAAGCTTTATTTATTATCACTTGGTCATGATGTGAATGTGATAGAAGATGCAAATGTTGATTTGCAAGATGCGAATGTTGATTTGCATAATGAGAATGAGAATGATGATACGCCCTCGTCATCTCAAAAGAAAAAGAATAAAAAGAGAAAGAGAACTCAACCCGTCTCATCAAAATTATGGCATTGTCGCTTAGGCCATATTTCGAGGGGGAGAATTGAGAGACTTGTGAAGAATGAGATTCTTCCAACGTTAGAGTTCTCCGAATTAGAACAATGCATCGAATGCATTAAAGGGAAATTCGTTAAGAAAATTAAGAAAGATGCAAAACGCAGATACGGGAATTTTACGGTTAATTCACACGAGACATTTGTGGACCTTTTCCCGTAAAGAGCGTGGATGGTTATGACTCGTTCATAACATTCACGGATGATTACTCCCGTTTTGGTTACATTTATCCAATTAAAGAGCGATCAGAAGCATTGGATAAATTCAAGATATTTAAAGCAGAAGTTGAAAATCAGCATGATTTAAAGATAAAGATTGTAAGATCGGACCGTGGAGGGGAGTACTACGGTCGTCATACGCCTTATGGACAAGTCCCGGGACCTTTTGCAAGGTTCTTACAAGAGAATGGCATAGTCGCCCGGTATTCCACACCGGCGAGCCACAACGGAACGGAGTGGCGGAAAGGCGTAACCGTACCCTAATGGATATGGTCCGTAGCATGATGAGCTACTCCACACTCCCATTGGGTCTATGGATGGAGGCTTTAAAAACCGCCATTTATATTCTCAACGAGTTCCAACAAAGTCGGTGCCCAAAACACCGTACGAGTTATGGACTAGTAGAGTGCCTTCGCTAGCTCACCTCCGCGTGTGGGGGAGTCCAGCGAGAGGCCAAGTTGTTTAACCCGGATCTTGGGAAGTTGGATCCCAAGACGGTCAGTTGCCATTTTATTGGCTATCCGAGAAAAGTCCAAGGGATACCGTTTCTACTGCCTCTAACGGATACACGAAGTTTGTAGAAACCGGACATGCCGTCTTCTTGGAGGACGACATGATCGGGGGAGCATGATAGCGAGAGAAATCGATCTTGAGGAGAAACGGGTATACGTACCCGATTTTATGAGTCAAGAACCTTTCTTCTCACTACCTGTTGATGTTGCGCCCGTGATGCGTGACGTTGCGGTGCCAGCACCTGTTGTCACTCCACCCGTCATCAACGAGGAACCTGTCCTTCGGGATCCCGCAGAGGCTGTCGCCACGGATGAGGGGAGCTGCAGCAGCCTCCTACGGACGATGATGAATTAGAGGAGGAGGTTCCACAAGAACCCCAACCAGAAATTGTACCAGCTGATGAAGGCCCTAGCAGACCTAAGAGAATCGAGAAAACCTGCTATAAGCAGTGATTATGTATTGTATAATACGGAAGAATTTCATATGGAGGCTGATCCCACCTCGTATGAAGAAGCCATGAGGAGTGCCCATTCATCCGAATGGTTGGAGGCCATGAAAGATGAGATGAGATCTATGAGTCTCAACGATGTTTGGGACTTAGCGGATATTCCTAAAGGAGCCAAAACAGTAGGCTGCAAATGGGTCTACAAGACGAAATATGACTCTAGAGGGAATGTAGAGAAATATAAAGCACGCCTTGTGGCGAAGGGCTTCACACGGAGGGAAGGAATAGATTACAATGAGACCTTTTCTCCAGTCTCGTGTAAAGACTCTTTCCGAATCATAATGGCTCTAGTAGCGCATTTTGATTTAGAGTTACATCGGATGGATGTAAAAACGGCGTTTCTTAACGGGGATCTAGAAGAGAGAGTTTACATGGCTCAACCGAAAGGTTTTGTCGTGGAAGGAAAGGAGAAAATGGGATGCCGTTTAAAGAGATCCATTTATGGATTAAAACAAGCTTCAAGACAGTGGTACTTGAAGTTTGATGACACAATCAAGAAACACGGCTTTCAAGCGAATGTTGAGGATAATTGCATTTATGCAAAGTTTAAGAATGGAAAATTCATTTTCCTAGTCTTGTACGTGGATGACATACTACCGGCGAGTAGTGATGTTAATCTACTACAAGAGACAAAGAGATTCTTATCCTCACATTTCGACATGAAAGATCTTGGTGAAGCCTCGTATGTTTTGGGCATAGAGATTCACCGAGATAGGAAGAAGTACGCATTGGGACTGTCCCGGAAAACTTATATAGAGAAGGTGTTGAAGAAATTCAACATGCATAATTGTAAAGCCACACCTGTCCCTATAGCCAAGGGAGAGAAATTTGGGGATTGGCAGAAACCCAAGAACAGATATGAGATTGACGAGATGAAGTCAAAACCGTATGCTTCAGCTATCGGAAGCTTACGGTATGCGCAAGTGTGCACACGACCGGACTTGGCGTTTGTCACCGGGTTGCTTGGTAGATTTCGAGTAATCCGGGCCCGAGCACTGGAAATTGATTAAGAAAGTCTTGCGGTATATGCAAGGCACAAAAGGCCTCATGTTGGTCTATCGGAGAACGGACTCACTCCGGGTTGTGGGGTATTCGGATTCAGATTTTGCGAAAGATAATACGAAGTCGACTTCGGGATATATTTTCACCCTGGCTGGTGGAGCTATTTCGTGGAAAAGCTCCAAACAGAGTATCACAGACAGGGTCGACCATGTATGCAGAATTCATAGCTTGCTATGAAGCCACGGGACAGAGTTAACTGGCTGAAGAAATTCATACCCGGTTTAAGAGTGGTTGATAGCATTGAGAGACCACTAAAGTTGTACTCGCGACAATGAGCCCGCAGTTATGTACGCTCACAACAACCAGTCAAGTGGTGCTACCAAACACATTGACATTAAGTTTTATGTTGTGAAAGATAAAGTCCAAGATCAAACCATAAGTCTTGAGCATATCGGAACCGAGAGAATGCTCGCGGATCCGCTTACGAAAGGCCTTCCACCCAGCGTGTTCACGGAACATGTAGCCGGCATGGGTTTGAGGGAAGTCTTATGATCTTGGACTCGGGGCCCAACAGAATAACTCTGTCGCTGAATGGAGATACGTATAGTGGTCTGTTGAGTCTATCGGTTTTAAGCCGTGACGACGAGATATGCCCTATGGATTAATCCACGACGTGATAGACACGAGAAAGAGATCCGGGGGAGATTGTTTGACGGATCTCCCACGCCGGGCCCAAAGGCCCAGCAGCCCATCACGCGCCTCGATCGGGGCGCCCAACCCTAATGGTTGGTGGGCCCCTGTGACACTGCGCAATATAAAAGGAGGTGGGGGCCGGGGCACGCAGCACGAGGTTCACCTGCGCCGCCAGCACCCCACCGACATCACCGGACACCTACCGATCTAGGTCGCGCAGCCGAGTCACGGGAAGTCCCGTCGCCGCCGCCACGACGACGAACATCGACACCCTCGCGCTTTGGTTCGACGCCATCCTCACACTCGACATGTCGGGAACCGAAGGCGCGACCGGATCCGGATCGGCACCGGCGACATCTTCGCCGGCCCTCACCAACTCCACCGCGCCCGCCTTGACGACGCGGATGGCGCCGTCGTCCTCTTCCATGGATCGTCACCCGATCCACATCTCCGGTATGGATCTCACCTCTCTCTCTCTCTCTCTCGGATCTCGGCGACTAAGATGCTTACTACTACTAGACTAGATCGATGACTAGATCCCTTGTTTTCTAAC